>CAJHNH020005437.1:0-15000 GCA_905116865.2 Candidula unifasciata
GCGTACAACCTGCAAATCGAAACATCAAGAGGCAGGGGAAGACCGAGAAGGACATGGACTGAAGGAGTCACTGACACCTTGAGACTGCATAACATCATGGCATATCAAGCGGCGAGGAGCGCTCCCTGGCTCGGCTGCCGATCGTCTGATGAACTGTGACGCCTAGCGGCATAAGCAGATATTTACAAAAAAGGTATATTGGACGTAATGTATTCACAATGATGTGTTTTATTAAATTTATACTGTATGTATACACATAATTCTTTCTTGCTACATACATCCAGTTTTAACATATGGCTGTGAGTCCTGGTAGGCAGGCCAAACATTTTCTTGAGGCTTCAGTGATGTAGTTTGGCAGAAGAATGCTTAAAATGCGTTGGACAGCCAAAAAAGAGCAACCAAGAGGTTTTGAAATAGACTTACCACAGACATCAGAAGGAAACAGTCATCATTTTTCGGCCATGTTATGAGAAGAGGGAAAATGGAACATGTGGTGACCACTGGAAAAATCTGTGGAAGGAGGGATAGAGGAAGACAACAAGAGAAGATTCTTGACAGTTTTGTTGCATGACATGGAGGTGTTAGCACACGACTGATACATGCTGCAGGAGATCGCGGATTGTCGAGAGGCATGATCGGCCACGCCAGTCCGCAAGGCACCTGATGATGATGATGTATACTTCATCGTATAATTTAATGGATACACGAATTTAGCTAATTATCTTTACAAACAGTCATCTAAACTTTTATACCACGACTAATAAAAAAAAAAAAAAACTAATAGATTGACTTCCACACAGAAAGTGTGTGCAAAATGGCAGACTATAGCCAATCGGGAAATAGTATAAAAATCGAACACAACGACTCAGTCAAACTATTTCAAAATAATATAAGTGCTTTAAAAAAATAAAAACAACTCAAAAATACTGACAGGTAATAGAAAACTAGTTAAACGTAATATCACTGTTGAAGGAGAGACATTAAAATAAGCTAAGAAATTCCAGGTTTAGGTTTAAACAACGAACAACATCATGGCACAAAGTTAGTAGCAACACATAAGTGCTCCGCTCTATTTCTAACTAAAGCCTGAGTCCGAAGAATCCTAGCGCAGTGCACGAATTCCGTGCTCCCGGCGAAGATCCTGAAATTCTTTGGTTAGGTTTTGAACAAATATTTGCCCCGGCAGCGCCGTTAGGCTACTCTTTTCGATGTCCAACTACCAAGGGATTTTTTACGTGCGCATCAATACACACTGGCGTTTTATCTTACTACCCAATGACCAGGAGAAATTACTAGACATTCACGTGAAAAAAATCGCAGCCTTCATCAGGGCCTGAACTCAGGACCTTCAGCACACGAGGCGGACATCATACCTCCAGAAAACTTTTTCACGTATAGTGAAGAGAAGAAAAAGGGTTTAAAAAAAATTTATGTCAGCTTTACAAAATCAGTTACTGTGAAAAAAACAAGAGGCATTGCGACGATTAGCCTTCATCGGCAAACAAAGACAACACAGTACACACACACACACGCGCGCGCGCGCGCGTAACACACACACACACACACACACACCCCACGCCGGTTAAGCGACAAATCGAAAAGAGCAGCCAAACGGTGATGATCAGGCTAAATTTGGAGTTTAAAATGTACATAAAGTATTTCAGGATCCTCGCCGGTGCAACTGAGTTCGTGCACTGCGCTAAGCGGCTCTAAACTCAGGCTTGAGTTAGAGGTAGAAAGAAGCGCTTATGGGTTACATAGCTGCTCCGTTGATGCCAACTAAAACCTCACATAATATTCGTCACTTTCTCCCTGTCCTAGCAAAGCCAATAGCATACACACTCACACACATTAAATACATATGACAGCTGTCAATAGTGCCAATACAAACAGTCCGATACTAGAAATTGAGTTCATCGCCGACTTAAGCAGCAGTTAAAATAGACCAATAGTTGCACTCGCAGCTAATCGTATAAGACACAGCCAGTTATCTCTGGTAACGTGCTGTTGGCCATTTTCTGATTGTGCAGTTCAAAACAGAAACCCTGTTCGGATCAGTCGAGAAGCGTACGAAATGAAATTTGCACGCACTCAACTAAGTAGAAGAAGAAGACGCAGCGGCTAACCGCTACGAGTTATCTTTTGTCTTTTATCTATAGTTATTTATTGTCAGAGAGTTATCAGAGAGTTATCTATCTCAGTCTTAATAAACGCATCATACGTTCATATGTTCCTATTCAGAAGACCAGCAAACGTAAGCTGCGCTGCTTTTACTCCTTTCTTTACTATCCGTGGGGACTCTGATGCTAAACACACTGGGACTGAATAATAAGAGCAAAATCTTTGCCCCGACTCAAAACAGTAACGGGGGCCCTGATTATAACCTTTTTTGGAGGTTGAACATGGTATTCTAAAATTGCCATATTGGTCTGCCGTTTTATTTAATCTCAGGAAAATATGATACACATTTAGGTAGCATGTCGGAGGCGCCAGTTTTATTTATAGATCGATTCTTATGGATTTCGGACAATGGTAAGAGAATCGCCTAACGGAAGAAGAAAAAGAAGAAGAAGAAGAAGAAGAAGAAGAAGAAGAAGAAGAAGAAGAAGAAGAAGAAGAAGAAGAAGAAGAAGAAGAAGAAGAAGAAGAAGAAGAAGAAGAAGAAGAAGAAGTAAAAGAAGAAGAAGAAGAAAAATGAGGCGGAGGAGGTGAATCAGGAGGAGTAGTAAGAGAATGGGGATTCAATCAGAAAAGTGAAAGAATATTAGGAGTCGGTATAGAAGGACAAGAATATAAAAAGAAGAAGCTTGTTATAAGGTTGGGCTTGTCTAATTCAACTAAAACCTTTGCTGCCCACAAGTCTTCCAGACGTCAAAGGGGATTTTTGCACTTCCGGTATATTTGAAGGAGCTAAAAAAAATATCAATAATTACCCGCCTAGAATATTCCACCCACCCGCCTTCTTTTTTTTCCCAGCCCCTTCCTTCTAAAAGATAAAAACCAACAAACAAAAATTTAATGATATTTGTTTTAGATTGTGTAACACCTCTTCCATCATTATGTCATGGTTGTTTCCACATGACGGAGTATTTTCCTTGTGATAATTATTAATTGTGTGAAGGTGACTGGCTGAGACTTCCTTCAGCTGACCGTATTCCTCGTCCTTCTTCTCCAGGCTCGCCGACACGAAGAATATATATATATATATATATATATATATATATATATATATATATATATATATATATATATATACACACACACACACACCTCTTTACCTTCAAACTTTGCTGGATACAAAAAAAATATGGGGGGGGGGCACTTAGCACTTCTACCTAAATGAGGGGAGAGGAAGTGTGGGTGAGGGCCTTTTATCCCAACCACACCGCCTCCCCCCAAACCTAAACAAAAAAAGCAACAACACCTGCAGAGTTCAGACCCCTTTTAAGTCCCGCCTCCCCCCCCCCCCTTTTTTCAAAATTTGGTTAAAACCGCGAAAGGGCTCAATGCCCTAACCACACTCTCATCACCATCTTACACAATTCCTAGGCAAATAATTAGTTTTGATTGGGGGGGGGGGGGGGGGCCTTAAGGAATGTGAGCTCCCGGGTCCTAGCGCTCCTGCCCTTCTCTCCGCCCTTCCTGTTCCACCCCCGTTTCTCTTTCTATCTCTTCATCTCTCCATCTCTGCAAACGTCAAATAAACTCAATTTGCAAACAAGCCCGGGGACAGCACGCTTTAAAAAACCTAATTATAAACTGTCTGCGTAGACTAATCAGTCATTATGTATTGTTTCCATCTACTTTTGCGGACTACTATTTATCTCGCGCTCTACTGTGGGTTTACTTTGACCAAGATGCAGACGATGCTTTTTTTGCGTCGTTGCCTGGCTGGGTTTGGCTCCTCGGGTTCCAAGGATTTCTAATGCCTTCTGGAGATGAGAGGTTATCGTATAAGATTTGCACACCACGCTTTTTTTTTCTGAAACGGGAGAGGTACGCGTTGTAGACACGTCGTATTCTTTATCTCATAAGTTCTCATTCGTAATCCCAAAATTCATTCAATCCTACATGTGTTGTTTCCGATAACATCGTATCTTTTTATAAGATTTAGTTTATAAGTGTGTCTTATAAATATATAATGTGTGCAACATCAGCGTTCCTACAGCTATTGTTGTTGCAGCCAGACAATCCGCTCTTTCACTGCCTCACACTCCTGACTGCCGAGGACAGTATATCCACATGACGGACAAACTCGTTAAGAAAGGCTGAGAAGTTAAACTGGGAGACAATGCAATAACATACTTGTGGGGAAAAAGGGTCATGCAGTCTATCAGAAGTGAACAGAATCTGACCAGTGATGACTACCACTTATTTGACCGGCGCTGGAAAGGTCATCATTATATGACCTATTATTTCCACAGGATTTCAAACGGCACGCAAGCCCGTCTTACGTTCGGCCCTTCCAAGCATTCATCTTTCATGTGGCAGTTGCATTTTATATATCAAATATATTATGTTTATATATAAACATTCATTGTATTAATGTAAATTAAAAATACAAAGGCATGGATGACAAATGCATACCTTTGAATATACATATAAAAATACTCACACATAGCAGACACACGCACATCACCCTTACACCACCGGAGGTGCTTACATTGATGGCACACATACAACATGAACAGGCTCTCACACAATCACAGAAGGTACACATACACGGAGACACAATACATACACACAGACCCAACTCACATACACAGACAAAAACAGACATTCACAACATTTACACACGCAAACGATACACACACAGACAACAAAGAGAGCGATCAAAAGATGAAGAAGAAGTAGTCGTGGTGTCAAAAGAAAAGATAAAAAATCAGGCACACTCCAAATACGGTCATTCATGGCTCGACGAATCTCAGTGGCGATACAATGAACTTAAAGGGGATCAGACTGTCTTCCGGATAATTCTCTATCAAGATACCAACACCCCCATCTCGCCTTTCTGTCGTTATTTAAGCGAACAGATCGTCACCGTAGAGAACTATGTAGTGGAGAGTGACCAGATAATCCATCCGTAACTCAACACTCAGATGAAAGGCAAGATCAGACTGCTACTGGTACCATTTGGAGTTGAAACTGTTTATTTTAAATAATTTTATTTCCAATGACCCCTCTCCAGAACTGATAATTCGTAGAAACAACATCTCAAGAAAGACGAGAAACTAACAGGAACAACTCTCTGAAACTTTCCTTCAACCATATGGCCATTCTGCACAGTTAGAATTGGGCGTCCCAAAACGGTTACATGGTAACCGGAAGTAGAACTCTGCGTTGGGTGCTGAAGTTGGCAAAGACACACAAATAAATACAAGCAATATGATAATAATAACAACAACAAATATTAAAAGAAGAATACAGAGGAAGAGGAAGAGAATAATGAGAACGATAAAATGGAGTATGGAAAAGCACAGCATAAGTTGCAACAACAGAGGTACCCAGAAGGGTAATAAATGGTTAAATATTTTCGTTTGTCAGCTTATACCGCCAACCGTGTCTGGATTTCAGGTTACTTTTTAACTGTCAGGAACCACGGTATAACCTTACGGTTGAACGGGTTTCTGCGATTTCTACCTAGGGGATTCTCATCTAAATAGTGACACTTTGCGTCACGAGGTGTTTATCGCTCAGTGTGCCGTCACAGTGGGATTCAACTTCACTCATGCCCCGTGTGGGTTCCGTGTCCCCATTGTAGGGAATACAAGCAAAGACTCACTGCCTCCCAAACAAGCATTTCGTAGGAGTCGACTAATTGTGGACATCCTTCGAGGTAGGAGTGAGTCTGCCCGATAGGCAAGGAACTAAAAATCTGCATACAAATACGCCAAACTGTGAAACGGGTGTACACGCAGCACTTGTGTTCTGGGACAGGACTAAAGCCGGGAGGTGGACGAACACCCAGAGCTTTCTGTTGCAGTTTATATCTTTGAACGATAAGAAGAAGAAGAAGAAGAAGAAGAAGAAGAAAAGAAGAAGAAGAAGAAGAAGAAGAAGAAGAAGAAGAAGAAGAAGAAGAAGAAGAAGAAAAAGAAGAAGAAGAAGAAGAAGAACTTCACTCATATGGCTCCACTTGCATCGTATGCTGGAATTTTCCCAACTATATTTCTTTATTCTTGCTTGGCACGTGCACTCATTTGTCTTCCTTAACATGTCAATAAGCTACTTGTATGTTCTCATTTACTTTGTGAATCCAATTTCCAATAACGCGTATTGGGAGCCAGATCACCGCTGCGCTTACTTATCGCAAGATAATACCTTGTTGTCACGTTTCAAGCATTTTTTCAAAAAGGGGTCTGCGTGGTTTCGAGGCATGGCGTCCGCTCGAGTTAGCAGGTTCCGGGTTCAATCCTCAGTAAGGGCCGGGATTTTTAAACGTGGACTTGGACTTCCAGTAATTCCCCCTGGTCTCTGGGTAGTGAGATCGGATGCCCGTGTGCATTGTTGAGCACGTAAGAAATCCCTTGGCGGTTGGAAGTCGAAAAGAGTAGCTACAGAGTATGTACACTGTGATGAGCATCTTCGGACTCAAGACTTGAGTTAGAAAAAAGAACGGAGCACTTATGGGTTACTACCCATGTTCTATGATGTTGGTCCATTGTTCAAAGTTCACATTTCAAACTTTAAGCATTTTTCCCTAAAGCAATTTCAGGTGCCAGTTTGCTATGGTACAAATATGTTTAATACATCAAAAAAAAAATATCAGTGAATGTACAGTCTGCTGAACCGATAAAGATCATTTTGGATTAAATGGTGGAGGACAGCATTCGGTCAGCAAAAAGCGTTTTAGACCTGCTGTGATGGAACTGAGAAAAAAATTATCTGAAACGCCAGGATGGCCAGATATGGACGTCACGATGGCTTTACATTTCGACAGAATTCACATACACATACACACACGCACGCACACACTCTTCTTCACCACTCATCTTTCTGGCTGACCTTCTCTTTTCAGTTGGTAATCCCAAGTGTTTGTAGGTCTCTCTGGACATTATCTTTCCATCGTCTTCTTGGCGCACACGCACACACACACACACACACACACACACACACACACACACACACTTCTTCTTCTTCTTCTTCTTCTTCTTCTTCAGCATTCCGAGCCCTTGAGGTTCATTTGCTGCAGATATCACCCGCCTCCATTCATCTCTTTGGTTGTCCTTCTCTTTCCAGATCTTATCACCAAGTGTTTGTAGGTCTCTCTGGACATTATCTTTCCATCGTCTTCTTGGTACACACACACACACACACACTTACACACACACCACACATTTACACACACACACCACACATTTACACACACACTAACAGTCAGCAGGTGCTTTACAGACCCACGCTCTCGCCACGACACGCAATCAAGTCTCTATTGCTCAGGTCAATCCAGTGCACCGTTAATGTCTTGTCTCCACGCGCACAAAGGTCTGACTCTGTCTCTTTTCCAGGAACCTGTACCTTCCACCACTGTTCTGTTCGGACTACCATAGCGTTGAACACGTCCAAAATTATATGTATTCTTAAGTTGAACGTCTATGGCTTAGGCGATGCGAACCCACTTAGTAATACCGGGGTGCCGGGTTCGATCCCAGCTGCAGACGAATTTTCTTTTAGTTTTCGACAGTGGTACCGAGGACTAACTGTTTAGAAAGCAACGGCAAACTACTGAACGTACAATTTGTCTAGAAAAACAACAACAGCAACAACAACAAAAGTACTGGAGTTGCCTCTACAATATACATATATATATATATATATATATATATATATATATATATATATATATATATATATATATATATATATATATATAGAGAGAGAGAGAGAGAGAGAGAGAGATACGGAGAGAGAGGTAGATCTAACAAAATCTTCTTTTATGTAATCTATGTAGGGTAGATTTGTCCAATCATGTTTATGTCCGAAATACACGTGCTGGACAAACATAATTTGGTGACACTGTAATTTAGTCGACAAACAAAGCAAAGGTTACGCTAACTCCGTATACGAGACAATTGCACTAACGTAAATTATGTTCGTTCGACACACTTTCACAAAGCAGCTGACAAAGTAATGTTGGGAAAGCTCTCGGTAGGGCAGTAACAAAAGGATTTCAGATCTACGAACACAGAATGTTAAAATATAAATAGACATAGTTTTGAATGGTCCGTCTATTAGCTGGAAATATACAAAAGTATGAATGGAAGACAGATAAACAGATTCAAAAGCGGATAGAGATACAGACAGATTAGCGAATAATTGTTAAAATTATGGGTCGACGTAAATATCGGCAGGCAGGCAGACAGACGGACAGACAGAAGACGGCCGCAAAAGAAGTGTTTCGATTGCGATGGCGCAAAGTAGCATTCTTATTTTATGCCCGTCTTGCATCTCCTCTGAGTGTTCGGTGTCGATCAGATCCCCAGGTTACTCCCAACTGTACTGTTCTCACCGTAATGATTTGTTTGTACTTCTGTATTTCTCTCCTGCTTCAACAATTCATTGACCACATCCAGCCTGTCATGCATCAATTCGCCCTTCTCCAGTCACACTCAGTGGTGCAGAACCAGCCAGTCAGTCTGTCTGTTACTTTCCTAACACGCCATTAGTAGCCTGGAGAAAAAAAAAACCATGGATGCTATCCATATGTGACCACTTGAAGCTATGCTTGCCACTCGGTAGGGAGCAGACCTAACTTAACCTTTCTCATCATGTTTTGCTAGTCGGTTACAATCACGACATATGCGGGCAGCTGGCGTTCAAGCCGGAGAAAATCGGTGACTGAATCCGCCTCCAACCTTAGTCTAGACGCTCTATCATATATCAGGCTTTGTTGTATTAGTGGTCGTCTATTCACTTTCGCAATGAATCCCTCTGTACTTCTTCTGCCTCTCCACCATCTGTCTAGACTGCACAGAGCAGTCTGCGACCTACTCGCTTTCATCTGACTTCGAACGATGCATGTCAGGATTGAAAAAAAAACAAATGCGTTCACAATCTCCATTCCTCGCATCAATCAACAAAAAATAAACAAATACAAGAAACAAAGCTACACCGACTTACCTCCTACAATATCCAGTGTCCCAAGAAATATGAAAGTGGCAATCTGATACATTCTGGGAATGTTGAATAAAGCCACAGCTTAAAACCAGTCCCTTCTCGTGCAGGAAATCATTTATTTGTGTTATCCGTTCCAAGTGTTCTTTGCTACTTATCGTATTCACGAATGCTTGATCTGAAAGTACAGGGATCATTAATGTAGCAGTAACTCACAATGTGAAGCCAGTGTATATAAAATATTTCATTCAGAAACCCGTCATCTTCCTCAGTAATTAGGAACTGGGTATTCAGTTCTTGCTTTGGTAGGTAGGTAGGTAGTTGTACCCCACCAGGACATCACACAAGCAATAAACACCTGGTGACACAAAGTGCCATCATGCCGATGAGGATCACCCTTGGAAAAGTTCCAGAAAATCCTTTCAGCCGTTTGGCCATATTTATGGCTAGGCCGTATCTGTGCTCCAGCTATATTCAGGGCCCCGGCAGAAGCCAGGGTGTGGCTTCAAATAGCATTAAATTGCATCCCACATGGATATGAGAGGTTGATTTGTTGCTTTGGGAAAGATGCAGTTTCTCAGAGAAGTTGCTTTCGTGTGTTTTCTGCGGTTTTGTACCAAAATCTGTCCTGTTCGGTTCAACTGTTGCATTGCAATTGCTAGTCTTTTGTTGAGTAGTCCACATTGTATAAATTATAGAACTAGGGTATCAAAGAGTTTGTGACATTTCCTACGTCTTTTTTGTTGACTACAATGTTGGACTGACTTCTGGTTTTGTATGTACACATTACGATTCTTTTGCTTGTCTTATTTTTAATTAATGAGCGCCCCACCCCACTCCCCCACTTCGTTTCTCGATTTCCCTTCTGTGATTTTTTTTATTGCTGAGAAAATTAATAGAACAATACACTGTTATTGCAATAGCTCCGTACTTTGAGTGCTTGACCAAACAATCATTTTATTATTTGCAAAGCATATTAAATTGCAACGCTCCTGTTAGATGCATATCCTTTACAGGACGTTGCAGAGCCAACCCCAACATTTCTCGGCTGTTGTGGTTTTCTAGGCACATTTTACGTTCAGTAGTTTGCCAATGGCCTTCGAACGGTCAGCTCTACAACTGTCGAAACCAACGCAAGACAAACCGTCCGGGGTTGGGTCGAACCCAGCATCCCGACATTACGAATTGCGTTCGCAGCGTCTAAGTCTCAGACGCGACGCAATGCTCCAGACCCATATTATTTGCAAGCTGGGCTTGCCTACTATAACCGTAAGTTCCAGTTCTATCGTATTTGGTCTCTACCACACAGAAAGCTTTAAAATGGGTAAATGGCGTTACAGAGAATCGCCAGTCAATCGATAAATATCGCTGGCCGATTTTTGTAAAA
Organism: Candidula unifasciata; assembly: GCA_905116865.2. Classification (NCBI taxonomy): domain Eukaryota; kingdom Metazoa; phylum Mollusca; class Gastropoda; order Stylommatophora; family Geomitridae; genus Candidula; species Candidula unifasciata. The sequence goes on from CAJHNH020005437.1 coordinate 10,502, forward strand.
GTGCTAGCAATGTTATGAACACAAGGTCAAGGCTAATGGCAGATCAGTTTGAGATCGATAGAGGCTTGTCACGCCAGTTCATGTCAGAGCCTATTCTGGGAACGTAATTTCCACTACGTGGATTGTTGACATCTCCCAGCATTCCTCCGGAGATCTCATTCCGTCAAATACAGGTTAATTGCTTGAATGTTTTAAATAAACAAGCCCTCCCCCCCCCCCTCCCCCCCCCCCCTAATTGCATCTTGTTCTTCTACTCAAGAATAATTTTTTTTAAAGCATCCAAGTTTTTCCAGTGCTCTATGTTTTCTGCAAGATGTTCACATTGACAATGTCAAAGCCGATCTATTTCAAAAGTAATAATAATAATAATGTATTGCATTATTTTTGCATGCTTCTTTTCTGTTGAATGGCATTTGCTACTTAAATATATGTAAAGTTTCAAACATCTCATTGGCTGAGTGTTATCTTAAATGATTCACTTTTCTCTGCAAAGTCGATGGTTGTCTGTCAAAAATGTCGCACAAAGCACAAAGGTCGTAGATCCAGCGACAAGCCCTTGTATTTTCCGGGGAGAGGGGGTGGCCATTGTACTTGCGAGCTAAACAATCAAAAACGACATTCACGAATTTCAAAACGCAAACGCAAACAGTTTGACCAATTATTTGAGGTTTGAACCACGGATCAACATCATTGCTCATGGGTAGTAACCCATAAGTGCTCCGTAGTGGGAATATGAAAACACAGTTAACACACACACAGAAAAAAGTAGTATGAATATGGAAGCAGAATCATAAAAAGAAAGTATTGTGATTAAGGAGACAGAGTAAAAGAGAAAGTAGTCTAAACAGGAAAATATTGATTGCAGGAAAATATGGTACAATACATACCCACTAAAAGCCTTTAGGAATAATCCAATAACAACAATAAAAAAAACTAACTAGTCAACCTTCCATAGTTGTCCATCGATGGCAAAATACAACAAAACTAGTATAGAGGTGAATCTATTCACAAACGACTAAACAATCCCAAAATAATGAACGGATTAAGCATACCTAGTCTCTTTTCCAGAGATGTAGCTGTGTTGCTTCCGTCAAAGCAAACGACCTGGTTTGCAATTGAAATTGGTACTCTAGAGAAAATACAAAGGTCGGAAAAGTAAAAGTATACGCGAGAGAAAACAGGTGGTTACGTCGATAATTTCCCGCCTCAGCGAGACGGGCTGTTTGTGATGTAGGAGAAATCTCCTTGGTGAGAGGAGCTGTTAGTGCTGTAGATTCACGTGACGGCATGCGACACGACGATGTCCTGTCCTGGGGAGTTCTACGTGAGTACTGCTAGAGTAAGTTAAAAAGATGGAGAGGACATGGGGAGGGAGCTGTATTCGAAAGCGGAGGATACAACGACTTGGCGTGAGTTGGACGATGGGGCATGTGCTCCATTTGGAGGCTAGAAAGAAAGAAAGAAGAAGAAGAAGAAGAAGAAGAAGAAGAAGAAGACTGCTAGTGGCAGCAGGAGCGTCGAAACCTGAGAGATCGGGCACTAATAGTTTTCCCAGGTGGCCGAAGACCCTCCACTCTCTGCCCCTAGTACATTTTCAAACATGTATAAACTTCTCTTTCTAAGCGGGTGAGGCCTTAGTCCACCCATAACAATTAATGCGTGCCAGAGCCCTCAAATATACGCTATTATATTTATTGACCATTCAGTGCATAATTTTAAAAGGTTATCATAATTGCGCATTTTAAACAAGTTTTAGGTCCCTAGGGAATTAATAAAGAGATTAAGCCACACAAAAGTGTTCTTTTTTTGGATATTTCTGGTGGTAGCATCTTTTTTGAGGTTCACAGTAACCACATCATCGCTATAGTAGCCTAGTACTAGTACGCTTGCTTCTCACCCTGGAGGATATAGGTTTGACTACCACTCGTTGTAGGCCAGTTCCTAGATGTTAGCCTGCTGGCTCGAAGATCTATGGTTTAAATTTGCATTGGGGTGGATTATGTAACTGACCTAGATTCCAAAGTCCACCCCAGTATAGGGAAAAACAGAACAGTATCACTAGCACAGAACTGCAGGTTACACCATAATTGTGGAGCCATTACATGAATCCCTTATAATAATTTAACTAAAGGTTGAAAGGGGTTTCTAACTTAGCCGCTTGACCTGTTCCATACAAATATTTTTGCAACTGACTGACAGGGCTGGAGGGAGCTGACCAGACATCAGCAGCACCTGGAGCCACAGAGATAAATGGTTTTAAAAAGACTATGTTGTTGTTGTTGATGATGATGATGATGGTGGTAGTGGTGGTGATAATGATGATGATGAATATCATTACTAAAGTACCATCTTTACACAGACTGTAATGCCGCAGTCTCTGTCCCTTCTCCGAGCTTAACAACCAGCGGTCTGTACAAAATCCGTCTAAGCTTCACAGGCCTTCTAAAGAATAATACTCCTCACGATCACAACCAGTCCTTCGGATATTTTCCGCAGGTTATGCTGATATGTTAGGGAACGAGCAGACAGATAGACTGGCCGGTTCTGCACCACTTGGTGGGGAACTGATATATGACAAGCTAGACATTGTGAGGGCCCTTTGGAAGCGAGTGAACAGTCCAGAGACACATATAGATCATTACGGTTTGAAGAGAACGGCACTGCGAAGAGTTACCAGGGTTCTGACCGAAGGTTAACACTCAGTGGAAAGGCGAGACGGATGTACAAACAGATGATACTGGTACCATCGAAATTGGAACTCTTTGCTTGCATCTGTAGACGGGGACGGAGCGCTTATGCAAGTGTTCCGAGTGCTATGATCTCGAATCTCAATTCAACTTCAACATTCGACGATGGTAACCATTTGACATCAGACTGCAGACAACCAAGTGACGCAGACAAGAAGATACTCACGACTCATGAGGAAGAAAGCTTATCCAATTCCCCGATTTTAATCTTTATCATAAGGCTGAACAGTGTTAATCATTATTAATCATTATCATCATCTTCATCATCAGTGTCCACTTCTGTCGTTAAGCAACATACGGAGGAACAGTTTGCATTCAACTGCTTTATAGACAGCAATAGCTATTGTAATTCCGTGGCGCTGATACTTATATTAGGATGTCTTAAAAATGGTGTCAGCTGGTATATAACTTCACAGGCTCATTGGTATCTTGTTTATATTTCCCGATCTATTCTCCCGTCCTCGGAGAATATACTTCCTAGATATTCAAATTCTTTAACTTGCTTCATGCAAATTCTATTCAACTGTACATATTGCTGACTAGGAATTATACTTACAGGGTTAATCGACAACAAGAATGAACAGGTTATTAGGGTTTAGTGAATTTATTTTCAGCTCCGCACATGGAATTGCTGAGAATAAACCTGTGTTGATAACGTGACGTTTACAGAGTTAAGATATTTCATTCAACCCAATAATGAAAAGCAAAACCTACTAAATAAACATAAATAAACACATGTTTCTGCTGTTAATTTTAGAATACTGAATTCTCGTGTGGGTCCTGGGGCCTCATTGTGGAGAAAACAAGAATAGATCCATTGCCTACTCAAATAAGCATGTCGTAAGAGTCGACTAAGTGAGGGGTGGGAGATGGGAGCTTCCTTCGAAGTCAGAGCGCATCTGCCTGAGAGGCAAAGAACCAGCAGTCCGCATAAAAATAAGCCAGATCTGTAAAACAGCTGAATAACCAAGATTTTTGGCCGGAGTTACAGCCTGTGAAAGCGATGAAGAAGAAGAATACTGAAGACCAGGGGCAGCAGGGGCTGACAACTTTGGCACCCAGTCCCCCTTTAATAATGGGACAGGGGGCGGCTTCAATGTATAAGGGGGCTAAACTGCCACCCCCACCCCCCAATTCAACCCCCCTTCCAACAACGTTTAGAATTGTTCTTTTAAACTTTTTGTTTATGGATATCAAATATATTTTTACGCTTTTTTGCTTATTTGTGTTTTCCCTTTTCTTCACTTGCGGTATTCTATATTGCTTATGTAAAATTTAAGTTCAAAAGCATCTATTACTTCATTATTGTTTGCGAAAAAATAATCATTCTGATAACGAGGATGGTCTTAGAAAGAAAAAAAAATGCAGACTGTTGGTTTCCCCCCCCCCCCCCCTCGTCTTTCTCTAAGACACATGCACTCCGACTTCAAATGAAACACTTCTAATTAGTAGTCTTTTACGACATACATTTAAAAAAATGGGCCGGTGAATCAATTCCCCCCTCCCCCGTCTGAATGGAGCCACCTAGGGAAATCCACCCAGATAAATCAGAAACTGAAAGTGTGGTGAGTTGTATAAATAACCATAGCGGTTTGAAAGAGCAGTGGTGCAAGACTTGAGTATGCAGGAAGAAACGTGATGATTAAACGTGCACACGGGACACTGAAGACTCACTGGGGCTTGAAAGAAAATTCACGAAGCAGCAGAAAAAAGTCATAATTAATAGTATTATTTATAATAATAGTGATGATT
>CAJHNH020005437.1:20000-21426 GCA_905116865.2 Candidula unifasciata
ATAACAGGGCAAGAAGAACACAGTGGACAACAGGATAGGGAATGAGATGTCTGACATAAAGGAAACAAGCATTAAGCCCAGAAACGGCGCAAATATCAGAAGTTTAGCCACGTAAGTGTCGCCAAAAAAAAAAAAAAAAAGACCACAAATAAAGCCTGAGATTGTTGGCAGTTTCATCTAGCTAGCAGCAGGTTGAACGTGGTTGAGTTTTGGAGTTTTTCTTGAAAGGAATTGGAGTTGCACACTCAGCATGCCCTTAACCCTGTTCACAGTAAATATGTTGTGATGTATGTTCATGAATTTACAAACTTAGTCAGCCAGCTCTTTCTTAGCTCAAAATAGCAAAACAGTCAAAGGTACGGGTTCTTGTTTGCATACTACATGAGCATAGTGAAAAAAAAAACAACACTATGTGTGTATGTGCGTCGCTAATTAGTAACTAACCATATTAATTTCTTTAAATATCGATGGCTGTATGGTTAACAAACAGTATGCAGTTTTGCACCACAGGGCGATGCCCGCTGCGCATCAGGCGAGGAAAGAAATACTTTCTTGACGTTTACATATAGATGGGAAATAACTCAGTATAAGCGGCCAATCGAACAGTTAAGAAAGTTTCAGGATTCACACCAGAAAGAGTTTAGAATAGCCGGTAAAGCGATAAATTTGTTTTTCTGTCGGGACAAAATCAAATCCGAACCTGCACAATCCTTGGCGACTGCACTACCCATGTCGCCCCAAATCCTTAGTATTTTTACCCCTATGTTCCTACCTAGAAATGAACAAATATATGCCGTTATCAAGTCCGTTTTATTCTGTAGGTGTGCACAGATACGTTCTACTGGCACCTTTTTTGGGTTAAAATTTTCAGAGTTATTGTAATCGACACATAGTGGTAAGTATCGGCATCTATTTAATTAAAAAAAAAAAAAAAAAAAGAAGAAGCAGTGACAGTAACTGATACAATATTTTATCAGGGGGAAAAAAAAAATCACCAGTTAAAATAGCAGTTAGGCAACAATTTGTTTTAAGATCTGCTCTTTCGTTTACATTGGGTTATTGCCCTGGAAAAACTAAAATCGGTACAAGTAACGTTTTAGTCGGCAAACAGTAACTTCTCGACGTCACACAACATTTCTTGACCTTCCATTGATCGGCTGTGACCTTTTCCGCCGGCTGCACTAGCTTCTAGGTGTGTCACGTTGTGTTATTGTCAACGATCCAAGCGTTGTGTATTCCAAAACAACTAGAACTGGCCCTAACCCAATATCCCATAGCCTCAGCCCTACGTCCCACAGCTGCATGCAGCCTAGGTCCCAAAACAGTTTGCAACGTAGGTCCCACTAGTGTTTGCAGCCTAGGTCCCACTAGTGTTTGCAGCCTAGGTCCCACTAGTGTTTGCAGCCTAGGTCCCAAAACAGTTTGC
>CAJHNH020005438.1:5000-21410 GCA_905116865.2 Candidula unifasciata
TGGTGGCACTTTGTGTCATCGGGTGTTTATCGCTTGTGTGATGTCCTGGTGGGGTAGAAAGTCAGTCAGTCAGTTAATAGAGCAGCCCCACCCTGGTTGTAACCGGGGGCCCTAAATATAGCAGCCGGTTTATTCACTTCCCGTCATTTTAAGGATGACATTTTTCGTTACTTGGAAGCCTTACTCTGGCTCTTACAAGTGGCCGCAATACAACCCGGCCATAAATATGGCCTAATGACTGAACGCGGTTTCTGGGACTTCTCCGCGATGATCCTCATCCACATGATGTCATCCGGCGTTTATCGCTTGTGTGATGTCTGGTGGGCTAAAAAAAACTACTACTACTAGCAGCCGGGCCTTAGATAAGGCTTAACGGGTGATTCTCGTCCGCATGGTGGCACTTTGTGTCACCGGATGTTAATCGCTTGTGTGATGTCCTGGTGGGGTACAACTTACCTACCTACCTATCTACCAAACAGAGCAGCAGTGTTATATAGTTCCTCTGCCTTTCTAGCAACCTATAGCGCCAAGGCCTTCAACTAACTCACGCAAAGTCTTTCTATCCTTCGCTATCGCATGCAATCCTCGCATGTCCTCCCCCCTCTTTTTTATTCACTGTCTAGTTTTCTCCTTCATGTGTTTGTCTTCCTTATTTCTATGCCCATGTGGTTTTCAGCACAAAGACATTCCAGTTATATTGTTCTTATGTTTTCTCATTGTGTGTCCTATCCAATGCCAGCGTCTTTTCTTCACTTCTTGGTCCAGTGGAACTTGTTTAGTTCTTTCCCAAAGCTTTACATTAGTGATTCTATCCTACCATTTATTTCCCTCTATTCAGCGCAAGCACCAGTTAATAAATATTTGTAGTTTATTATTTATAGCCTTAAAAACAAGGTCGACGGCATGTGGGACGTAATTTTTTGCTTTTTTCAAGCCCCACTCTGGCTTTTACCCGGCGCTGCAATAAAGCCTGACGGTTTAACGCGATTTCTGCGCCTTCTCCACAGGTGATGCTCATCGGCATGGTGGCACTTTGTGTCAGCAGGTGAATGGAGTGACTATTGGGCAATCCGATTGTTGTGAAGTTGCAGCTGCGATTTCCTGATTGTCCTGTTACATGGTAAGCTTCTGCGGCTTAGGCATTGCGAACGAACTTCGCAATGCCGGGGTGATGGGTTCGATTCCAGCTGCGGACGGTTTGTCTTGCATTGGTTTCAATAGTAGTACCGAGAGCTGACCGTTCAGAGGCAATGACAATTTAAAGAATGTAAAATTTGCGGAGAAAAAAAAAAAAAACAGCCAAAAAATGCTAGGATTGGTTCTGCAACGTCCTGTAAAGGATACGCAACTAACTTTTTAACCTGTTACATAATATTTCGTTTGATCTAAGAGTTAAACAGAATAAATGAGAAATGTAAAATGTTATGTATACAATGTGTCAAATGTTACATCTGTTTTTTTTGTGTACCCTACGTATCAAAAAGCTTGACAATGAACAAGCAACAAGAAAGTCGAAATAATTCTCTGGAGATGTGGATTTAAAGAAGAATTTATTGTATTTCGTGGAAACACAAACACACTACAAAGGTTGTAAAGAGATTGAGAATAAAACTTAGCTTGTTGAAAAATAGAAAGGTTGACACTTGAGGTCACTAATCCTGTTTCGTCTTTCTGAGGATGAAATTTTGTTATTTGAAGCCCCACCCTGGCTTTTGCCAGGGGCCGCAATATAGGCAGGCCATAAATATGGCAAATTGTCTGAACGGGGTTTCTGGGACCTCTCCACGGCGATCCTCATCAATATGGTGACACATTGTGTCATCGGGTGTTTATCGCTTGTGTGATGTCCTAGTGGTGTAGAAAGTCAGTCAGTCAGACACTTGAGGTATTTTGGCTACATTGAAAGTTATAATACGCTTCTAGAAACAATACTGCAGGTACAATTAGAAGGCAAGAGAGAACATTGGCAACCTGGTCGCCAACTGGCGGTAAACGACTTCGTCGCCGATCGTATTTGGGTCTGTCTCCTTTGATCGCATCAACTCTGCCAGAGTCCTTTTCCTGGCTCTTGGTGGCGTGAATTGCTAAGTTATTTTATATGGCGCACATAACCTAGTCACAACTATAACCTTCTAGTATGCTGTCTGAAGGTGACGATTCTTATTTGCAGTAAGCCAGAGAGCCTGAAGCACACAATGATAGACGTGGGTGAACAACATCCATAGATTAATTAAATGCAGTCTGAACGTGTACAGCCAGGCCACGTGGCGTGAATTGCTAAGTTTTTTTATATGGCGCACATAACCTAGTCACAATTATAACCTTCTAGTATGCTGTCTGAAGGTGACGATTCTTTTTTGCAGTAAGCCAGAGAGCCTGAAGCACACAATGATAGACGTGGGTGGACAACATCCATAGATTAATTAAACGCAGTCTGAACGTGTACAGCCAGGCCACGCGACAGTGCATTGGAGATCCTTTGCAGCAGTCCTTCATTGGGGAGACGGCACTTGATTGATTGATTGATCGTAAGTGAGCAGGGTGATCCCACAATCCGTGTCATTAATAACTTTACAGATACGTGAAGCGTCTCTTAGCCATCTGTTGCTGAATTGTCATAGTTACCTCCGATATCGATCGAAGTCCACATTCTAATATTGGCATATGAATGACAAATAGTCCGACGGGCTGACAATTGGGCCCCAATTTCAGTGGAAAAGGGGTTAGAAAAGGGGGAGGGGGCAGATTATTATTTTTACCTCATTCTTACACAAACAATTAGTTTAAATATTTTAGGATGGAATTCCTTCCGTTATAGTCAATGTCGATCGAGGATTGCAGTTTTGTCTATCCACAACTTTCTGTCCCGTTTTCTGATATTGTCAGTCACTCCAAACACAAATGATTTTTCATGTCATGACGGCAAACTGTCCAGCATCTTCTCTCTCGGTCTCCTATAACCTCTTGACCCCTCCAACCTTCCCACCGTCACGATGTCCTCCACTTTTCTCAAGGCATGACCAAAGAATGTAGACAGTCTCCTTCTGGAAGGAATTAGTTAACTAACATATGCTTGGTATTGAAAGAGTCTATGGTCTTTTTTCAGCAATAACCGACTCACAGAGTATGTTGAGAAAGGTGGAAACAGGCATGCTTTGAGCAGAATGGCAAGCATGTTTTAGAGGTGCCGGATAGTTAGCGTCGTTTGGAAATTTTCTCAAGTTATGTTGGGAAACAGAAAGGCAGATAGACTGGCTGGTTCTACACCACTTGGTAGTGAACTGTTGTTTGCCAAGCTAGATGTTGTGAGGGACTTTTGGGAGCGAGTGAACGGTACGTAGGCACAAATGGAACATTACGGTCTCATTACGGAATGGCGTTGCGAGGAGTTACCAAGGTTTGGACCGACGCTCAACACTCAAGGGGAGGGCGAGACGATGTACAATCAGACAGTTACTGATACCATCAAAGTTTGAACTCTTTGTTTGCTGCTGAAGATAGGGAAAGACGCTTATGGGAGTGTCTCGAGTGCTATGATGTAGATTCCTAATTCAACGTTCAACATTTCCTAAAATAATAAATAACAATGAGTTAAATGACAAATTAACTGTTTTCGTCCCAAAGAACTCACCATGTGCTTCTGTATCACTTTAGAAATGAAATAATTGACCAGCTGTCTTCCGAATTTGAATTTGAACAATGAGGAAACAAACAAGATACAGCACTCTTTGTGTGTGTGTGTGTGTGTGTGTGTGTGTGTGTGTGTGTGTGTGTGTGTGTGTGTGTGTGTGTGGATCTGGCATATTTCTCTGTATCTCGTCAGTAGCAATTGATTAAAATGAAGTAATTAATGAATCCATCCGACTGAAACACAAAGTTGACTACATACACAAACTGTCTGTTTCACCAAGGTAAACGCAAGGTGCAGAGCCTGCACTATTGCCTGCATAATTCTGGACCAAGCCATTGACTACTGAGATTTGTGGAAGCGGTCGCTATAAACCGGTTTAGTACATAATTTTGCAGAGGAAACAACGGGGAAACAGTGTTTTGATTTTCTGAAATGTTACAGAAGAATATTACACCAATCCCTAATGTTTAGATTACTAGCTTAACTTTTTATCATCAAAGTGTCTATGTCAACCTTCTAATGGCAAATCATCTACTGCTTTTAAGCTTTATACTTTGGGGTTGATTGTTTGTTTGTTTTAGTATCCAGAAGCCATGAGTTATTAACCATTAGGCTCGGTATTACGGATAACGCAACCTTTCGGCCTTGATTCCATGATAAATACCGTAAATTTGGGAGAAATGTGGCTTTTCTGCCCACCCCCGGGAGTGAACCCGGACCACAAGGAGTTCGTCACCCGGTCACCGCGCAATCTGGTTTAGCCATCTACGCTAGAGAGCCAGGCATACTTTGGGGTAAAAGGAGTTGTAATAACAACGGCTTGGGATTAAAAGTGTTAATAAACATTAAAAGAGAATTTCCATACAGGGTTAAAATGACATTGTACCTCCTTTCAATATTTGAGGATTATGGGCCTCCCTTATTCTTATTTGGTTTGGCACAACGGGACTAAGTGCCCCTCCTAATTTTTTTTTTAATATGTAGGAAATATATATGGGGGGGGGGGGGGGGATGGCTCCTACATCCAACACCTACCCTCCCAATGTTACTTTATGTCTCACGCCTGTCGATGTTCTGTGGAAGGACAAATCAATTTTACATTATTTTAGAATACTTTCCAAGTTAGCGTGAGAGATTTTTTTTTTCAATTCCTCGACCTCATTACGACCCAGTTCAGGCCTGTTCAGCCTCTACCTTTGAGCAAACACCTGAAGGTTCTTCTTAGCCAGCTCATGTCTGTGGCTTTCATGGGACGAGAACTCTATCATACAACAAACACTAACAGCTTTTAGCACCAACTGAAAACCAAATATAACGTTTTGTTACACAGGGAACCACTGAAATAACTAACCCGGCTAACATTCCCGTGAAATGTTATCCAATCAGTTTAACAGGGGGAGATAATGTTTATATTTGCAGATTCAATTCGCGTCGATCTGGCGAGAAATAGTAGCGGCCCTTTAGCGCAATTTCTATACAGCCGGGGTCCTAATGTTACACTCAGGTTTGGTGAAGGTAGAATTGTTGAAAAAGGAAATGGTGTATGTAACTGTAAAGAGTTATTTTCTAATACTCTATTTTAGCTCAGTCACCTAGGAGCTGAGATGAGATTTTTTTTTTAAATTTCGACAATGATGAGAATTCAAAAATATGAATTGACGATCTTTCAACTCTTGATCGTTTGCTCCAACTTATATCACTATATAACTTTTACTCACCGGCCTTCAAATTTTCCATCTTAGACGCAAAGAAATGGGGGAGAGGAGAGACAGAGAGAGAGAGGGAAAGAGACAGAGAGAGATTGGGGAGAGTGGGGGAGACGAAACTGACGTAGTCCAACCCCCCCCCCCCCCCCAAACCCCTTTCCCTAAAAAATTACAAGAAATGTCAGAAACAAACACACAGAGGTAAGATAGATAAACACACTGAAACAGAGACATTTGGTGAGAGACGTCGCAAACAAAGCGACGAAGAAAGAGATACAGATAAATAAGTAAAGTGAAATAAAGGTACATTGTCCACTCCTTTATGTGTACTGGACATATAAGGCTAGACCTATATTTTATAGACCAATGGGCACTTAGCTGGTGATGTGGTAAACATCACTTCGGCCGACTTTACTTCCTAGGACTGCACCTAGTACTCGGTGTATCTAGTCGCTACACCATGGCGACTCCCAAGAAATAACAGTAGGCAAAGAAAAAGTTAGAGGCTATACATACACAACTATAGAAATATAGAAAGACTAAAAAGAGAGAAACAGAAAGAAACAGAAGTAGAGAGAGAGAGAGAGAGAGAGAGAGAGAGAGAGAGAGAGAGAGAGAGAGAGAGAGAGAGAGAGAGAGAGTCAGAAACAGAAAGACAAGAAAATAAAATATATACAAGCTCTGAGATTAAAGCAACCAATAGGCCGACTGTTAAACAAAAAGAAACATAATGTGTGCACGTATCTTATGTCCAAATCTCCATTAAGCGCAGATAATTCCGGCTTGAAAAGGATAACTGAATTCTTCTCTAAAGCAGCATTAGATCATTTAGTGCAAGCCCAGGGCACAAACTTCTCTGCGTAATCACCTAATACCTGATTAGCTCCGTTGTTAATGTTGGGGATTTCTGTAACTAGAGCCATTGTAAAGTTAACATGTGTCTTTTATAGTCAAAGGAATGGTTAAAGTGTGCACTTTTGGTGATTTCACACCGGTCAACAACCAAATTGTACTAGAAATGGGAATAGTTGATCGTAACTAATTCTGGTGTGCTGAAAAAGAAAAACACATTAAGAAATGTTGATTGTCTCTGGTTTTCAAGACGCAATGGTATCTCGGTATACGTTCGCTTTTGTATACGTTCAACTTGGTATACGTCCTGTTAAGACTCGAAAACTTGTGCTTGTTGTACTACTTTTGTTTGTTATGCCAACTTGTGGGGGCCGAGTGGTCTCGAGGTATGGCATTGGCCTCGACTGCTCGAGGTCGTGGGGTTAAAACCCGATAAAGGCTGGAATTCTATCACATGGGCCTCTTGTATTTCCCCCTGGTCTCTGGTTAGTAAGACCGGAAGCCCGTGTGTAATGTTGCGCATGTTATAAAAAATTTTCCTGGCCGTTGGATATCGTAAAATAATGTAGCCTAACGGCGCTCCCGATAAAAAAAATTTGGGAGGTTAAAAATCTACCTAAAGTATTTCAGGAATCTCGCCGGTGCAACGGAGTTCACGCAGTGCGCTGAGAATATTTAGACTCAGGCTTGAGTTAGAAGTATTTATTTTTTAAGGGAGTAGAAAATTATAGGGAAGAGAAAAAGGGGGTAAGAAAGAACAAATAGTTTATGTTAAGTTTACAAAATCGATCACAATAAACAAACAAAGGACGTTGCGGTGATTAGCCTTCATCAGCACATAAAGAACAACACAGTACACATCCACAAATATGCACTAACTATGAAGTGACTACATAGGACTCTAATGTACAAAATAAATGATACTCATCTGTGTCCCTGGCGAAAAACCTCGTTCAAGAGGATTGTGTAAGTTAGAAGTAGAACGGAGCACTTAAGAGTTACTGCTCTTGTGTCATGATGTTTATCCGTCGAATAAACTAAGCTAAACCTAATAGCAACTTGTATGATTAAAATAGTCATGCTCTGTGTGATATCTTTGTTTACCGCCCTGGAAGAGCTGTCGATGACTGTGGGGAGAAGTATCACACCAACAATTTACAATTGCCAGTTACTGCCTTTATTTTATCACTTTTGCGGTCATGCAGGGGGATCTTTGAGCCTGGGAATTTACAACAGCATGACTAGTGCTGCCCCCACGACTTTGCAGGTGAGGTTTTTTTTTGGGGAGGGGGCATAAAAAGTTTCCATGCCTTACTGAGGATTCTAACCCAGGTCTCTCACTTGAGAGCCCCTTGTTCTAACCGTTCAGCCAGCCGCCCCTCAACAAAACCTGAACAAGCCATAATAACACTGCCTGGAATGACCGGACAATATCTCATTGAGGAAAAGACAGGTACAAAGTTGGACAGATGTGCAGTAAAATTCAAACCTGATAAGCCTCAGCCATGTCCAAGCAGCGAAAAAAGACACAGGAATTTAAGTTTCCTGAAGTTTTGTTGAAAGCGGACCGTCTTTCCAAACAGTAACACCTTCTCTCATAGTAGGCACTCGACTCTTTACACGCACACACACGCACACACGCACACACTCGCGCACACATACACAAATCACACACAAGTGCGGACACACACACGTATCTACGCGCGCACGCACACGCACACAAACACACACACACTCACACACGCACGCACGCACACACGCACGTACGCACACACGCACGTGCGGACACACACTTTATTATTTGGTTTATTTCATCTTATTGCTTTTGTAATACTGCAGTGTGTCCCAACTTTTCCTAGACGCTGAGCTTTTTTTTTTTTTTTTCAATTAAAACTTCTCCACGGTGCCCTCACCTAAGTAAAAGCATGACTATTCGTATGTTAGAGAGAAGGGAAAAAAAACTTCTGTATCTTCGAAAATTACGCGGCGCCCCTGTGAAGCGGTCGCGGCGCCCCGGGGCACAGTTTGGGAATCACTGTACCAATGCTTTGTGTTGGTATATTAGTTCATTTATACAACCACATCACTGTATAATATCCAAATAATAATAGGCTGTTTTCACGACAACGGATTAATAATTCTCCTTTTATTTCTGTGGGAAAATTCGTTTGCCATACACATGCTGTTTAGTCCAAGGATCAAGAATCGTGTCAGCACGTGCGTGTGTGTGTGTGTGCGTATGTGTGCGTATGTGCGTGTGTGTGTGCGCGAGTGGGTACGTGTGTATGTTCGCACGTGGTGTGTGTGTGTGCGTGTGCGTGTGTGTGTGAAGAGTCCAGTGCCTACTAGGAGAGAAGATGTTACTGTTTGGAAAGACGGTCCGCTTCCAAAACAACTTCAGGAAATCTAAATTCTTGTGTTTTGCTCTTGTAAATTTTTATTTTCAGACTTTTTTCGCGGCTTGGGCATGGTTGAGGCTGTACAAGAGCATCCTTTTGCCAGTTCTTCTTTATGAAGCGGAATGCTGGAGAATAACCAAAATGTTTGCACACAAACTGTCCACTTTCCACCACACATGTCTACGTAGAATTATCAAAACTTTCTGGCCAGGTACAATCTCAAATACTAAACTACTTCAACCCACAAACCAAGAAACTTTAGACATTATGATTACCAAGAAAAGATGGAAATAGCTTGGCCACGTTATGAGAATGAATCCCGATATACCTGCCAAAAACAGCTCTCACATGGACACCAGAGGGAAAGAGAAAAAAGGGGCGCCCAAAAACGACATGGAGACGAACGATGGAAAGTGACCTAAGTGCGGCATCTTTGACATGGAAAACTGCACTGAAGATTGCACAGGACAGGAAAGCATGGAAAGTCCTTTCTGAAGCCTCATGTGCCACAAGGTACAACGAGAACTGATCATGATGTGTGTAAATATCTTATCTGTGATAACATGTTGCCATTAATTAGTGCATTTGTCCTTATCAAATGTCTTATAGTTAGAAAAGGCCTAGGGCTTGTGTGAACAGCGCTAAAAAGTTATGTTATATATATATGTAGATATGGTGACAGTACACACGCTAGAACTCGCTGTAAAAGGGAGAACAACATACGCGAATGAGTGAATTAGAAAATGAGAGAATACACGGGAAAAAACACAATGTGAGCTAATGCCTAGTTCCCCCAAAAAAGGGGGGTGGGGGGGGGGAAGGAGGAGGAGGTGGAACATGAGGAGAAGAAGAATTAGAATAAAAAGAAGAAGAATTAGAAGAAAAAGAAGAAGAAGAAGAAGAAGAAGAAGAAGAAGAAGAAGAAGAAAGAAAGAAAGAAAGAAAGAAAGAAGAAGAAAGAAGAAAGAAGAAGAAAGAAAGAAGAAAGAAAGAAAGAAGAAGAAGAAAGAAGAAGAAGAAAGAAAGAAAGAAGAAAGAAAGAAAGAAAGAAAGAAAGAAAGAAAGAAAGAAAGAAAGAAAAAAAAAGAAAGAAAGAAAGAAAGAAAGAAAGAAAGAAAGAAAGAAAGAAAGAAAGAAAGAAAGAAAGAAAGAAAGAAAGAAAATAAAAAGTAATAGAGGAGAAGGAATAGGAGGAAGGGGAAGAAGAGGGGAAAGAGTAGGGTGGTGGTCGAGCAGAAGGATGAGGAGGAAGTAAAAGAAGAAGTAGAACTGAAACACCCAGCTTCGAAATACTGCTATCAGTAATGACCACACACAAAAACCTCCAAAGAAAACTAGTAAACAAGATAACTTCTGATTGTATGCAGCAAGAGATCATGAGTAAGACAAAAGAAATAATACCAGACAAAGATAAAGAAAACCAGTGAACAACCCAGCTAAAACGTCTACAGGAAATCCAGCCGTGCACGGAGCGAATGTAAATTTATGTGGAGACATAGCTAAACTGTGACATGCTTTGGGATCGCTTACGTACTTGAACCCAGAAAGACTTGAGTTGGGTCAACGCTACAAACTAGATTTGTTTTCAGAACAGCACGCCTGGGTATTGCCTAGTCTCAACCAGCTACTTAGGCCATTCAATTAGCGAGTTGGCGGCTCTCTAGCAACGGGAATTCTTCAGGTAATATAAAAGACACTACAGACTTCGGTAAATGTTGAGTCAATCACTTGACAAATAAATGTGACGGCAGAAGCTACTTGTGGTCGGTTTGTGTTCGTTGTTAGGCTCTTTTTAAAGATATTGTTCGTGTCGTTGACGATACGTGTTGTTCAAAGGATGAGATCTTGCGAGACTGTGGTGGAGTAGGTTACAGTTCTTGTAGAATTACAAGAAGTTGTACTTGATAATGTGTTAGGAGCATGGGATTCTGTACACTATGGTCGTGGGATGTGTTGTGTGTGTGTGTGTGGGGGGGGGGGGGTGGCGGATGGAAAACAATTGTAGAATACTGATATCTGATTTTCGTGGAGTACGGATATACTGATTATCGTGGAGAGGGGGAAAATAGTAAGGGAGGAAGAAAAACAGAGAGAGAGAGAGAGAGACAGAGAGAGAGAGACAGAGAGAGACAGACAGACAGACAGACAGACAGACAGACAGACAGACAGACAGACAGACAGACAGACAGACAGACAGACAGACAGACAGACAGACAGATATTCAGGGAGACAATAAGAGAGAAATACGCAGAATCTCGGTGTACAGGCATTAACAAATATACCCACACAAACACCAACACCAACACACACACACACACATAATCACGGTGTATAGGCATAAAGACACAAACACACATACACACACACACTCACACACAGAGGGAGAGGGAGACCATTACGACCAACATGTATAAGATAATTAAAATAAAAGTAAAAAAAACTGGAAATTTTTTTAACTCTATCTCGAGGACTGAGATAAGTGCATGGCTGCAATGAGTTTGAATTTATGTCTAGTGCGATTCTCTTTTTTTTTTTTTTAAATTAATGACACTGGCTCCCAGACAGATTGGCCTAAATTTGTCACTATGAAATGTTCTTAGAAGTAAAGACGATCGATGCGATATTGACAGCTTGACACTGGAACAAATTGAACAATTTTCACGCAGCCGTTATGGAAAGTTGAAATTTTCTTTACCTTTTAGTATATTGGTAATAGTAGTCCCCGAAATGCATGGCGTGAAGTTCTACACAATAGCGCGGCTACATGTGAAGCAAACAGAACAGCAAGACTTGTTAAGAAAAGGATGGACAGAAAAGCGACTGCAGGAGATCCCCTCTCTGGCACAACGCTCATTCCCTGTCCTCACTGTCCAAGAACTTTTCGGGATCGCATCGGCTTCATCAGTCATCTTCGTACTCATACTTGATGAAAAAGAGTGGTCATCATCATCTTGATGGACAACACACACAACAATAGTCTCTTCGTGGGATGTAATTTTTGCTGTTGTTATTTTGAAGTCCCACCCTGGCTTTTGCCGGGAGCCCTGAACATAGGACCATAGATATGGCCTAGCCATAGATATGGCCTAAACGGCTGAAAGGGGTTTGTTGGACATCTCCACCGGTGATCCTCATTTGCATGGTGGCATGTGTCACCGGGTGTTTATCGCTTGTGTGACGTCCTGGTGAGGTACAACTACCTATCTTTACTTTGGCAAAGACTCGTAACTGGACTGTCGGCTTCAGCTGCGAGCTTTCAGTCCGTAGCTCGGTAGATATGAATACCTGGAAGAGGTGGTCGTATCTAAACTGACATTATGAAGTGACCATGTTCGATTGCACCTCGGTGTCACTGTTTAGCACTCTTGACAATCTAAACAGACAACATAGACAAGTTACAAGACAATAGCGTGTTTATTTCCGTCCACAATATGGATGTAGCATCAATGCCGTTTAAGGGCCGTTTATTTTACTCACAATGCTGCCCGTGTGGGTTCCGAGGCCCCATGTGGGGGGGGGGGGAGTATACACAGTGCCCTGTAACAAGCGTACATCGCAAAAGTCAGTTATTCATAGGGTAACCATTGAATCTTGAGTTGAAAACGTGACATCCTACTAATATTTTCGAGCTGAAAGCGGGACACACCAAGCATGTTAGTTACCTATTTGTTTCTCTTCTTTATTTTCTAGATCACCAGGGTAGAAGGGTTCATTACTCGTCGACAATGGAATTAAAGCGCGATCTACTGTCGCCAAGAGATA
Organism: Candidula unifasciata; assembly: GCA_905116865.2. Lineage (NCBI taxonomy): Eukaryota > Metazoa > Mollusca > Gastropoda > Stylommatophora > Geomitridae > Candidula > Candidula unifasciata. The sequence continues at coordinate 17,351 of CAJHNH020005438.1, forward strand.
AACGAGACAATGTGATATTTAGTCTGCACTGGAAAAAAACCTACATCTCATCAACATATTTCAGGTGTTAAAAGTGTCTCAAATCTACGAAATCTAATAAGGTCTACAGGTTTAACTACAAGCGCATTTTTTATTCGCCTGCTAAATCCTAGTTTTGTACAAAACCGGACAATTTGCCTCTTTCTAGAGTACCGACGAGTTAGTTACTTATTATACAGCTGAAAGGCTACGAACCAACAGTTTGACCACAAATAAGCTGGATCTGTTAAACAGATGTGCATGCAAAACCAACTTTCTGGAACAAGAATAAAGTCCAGAAGCGGACGAACAACCAGAACTTTCCACCAGAGTTAACAACTGGTGAGGGCGAGGAAAAAGAAGAGGAAGATGACTTACCATACACCCGATTTTCAGTATTGTTATCGTTATGTTTACCGCTTTTCCTTGCTATGTTACCTCTGAGTTATCTAATCGCGATTCAGATGTCAGCTTTTGTGTAGCTTACCCTTCTTGAGCTTACATCTTACATTACTTGTCTCTATTCTTGTGTTATTGTCTAATATTACTTGTTTCCTATTGTAGTTTATAATCCACCTGCTTTACAGTTTGCCTAACCGCCATTCTCCTGTACAAAAAAAAAAAAAAAGAGGGGGGGGGGGAAGAGGGGCGAATGTAAGCCTTCCAAAAAAGTAAAGGTAATTACAGTCTAACTACTGCTGTCTTTGGGAATGTTACAGTTAGGCGACCTTTTCTTTTACGGTGCGACTCTCGTACCACTATACTGTGCTTTAGCGCTTTAATTCCCGCTAGGGCTTTGCTAATGTTCGAAAGAGTTATGAATAGCAATAATAAACGCATGGGTATGTGACTCCCGTTGGCATCTGTGGCTTATACGTTGCGAACACGCTTTGTAATGCCGGCGTGCTGGGTTCGATCCCAGCAGCAGACGGGTTGTCTTGCGTTGGTTGTTTAGACAGATGTAAAGACAGCTGACCGTGTAGTAAGCAATGACAAACTACTGAACATAAAAATTGCTTAGAAAAGGCTGGGGTTGGTTCTGTAACGTCCTGTAAAGGATAGGCAACTACATTTTTTTAAGAAAAAAAAAGTACTACTCCTAGAGGAGCCAAATGCACAGCCGCTTCAGGAAACAAATATGTTGTCAAAGTTTTTCAGAGTCGCTCACTTATCAGAAGATGTAAAAATATACGTTTGTTGTTTGTTTGTTTTAGTATCCAGAAGCCATGAGTTGTTAACCCTTAGGTTCGGTATAATGGACATCGCAACCTTTCGGCATTGATTCCATGATAAATACCGTAAATCTTGGAGAAATGTGGCTTTTCTGCCTACCTCCGGGAGTGAACCCTGACCAAAAAGAGTTCGTCGCCCGGTCACCGCACAATCCGGTTTAGCCACCTACGCTAGAGAGCCGGGCAAAAATATACGTAAAAAGAGGATTGGTTCACACGAATCTCTCAGTCACATACAGTGCGCTCTTTAGGACGGAAGAAGAAAAAAGTCCGCAGCGAAAATTAAACCCTGGCACTGGAAGATCATAACCTTTACCTTTAAATTGTTAAACGCATTCACTGTCTTTCAAGCCATCAAGGCGCACATTCATTCTTATATTTTTGCATCTTCCCCTGTGGGTTCCGGAGCCCCGTTGTGGGGGAAAACAAGAATAGGCCCACTGCATACCCATAAAAAGCATGCCGCAAGGGTCGACTAATTGGGAGCTTGCTTCGAAGTCGCAGCACATCTGCCCAAGCGGCAAGGAACAGCCAACTGCACACAAATATGCCAGTAAAACAGATGCACACACAAAACTCAGGACTTGGCGCAAAGTCAAAGTCCAAATGGACAAATAACCAGGAGCTTACAGTCGAAGAACAAAGAAGAAGCAGATGATATCTTTTCCTAAATCCAAATATCTGTCACCCACAAAGTGCCGGCTGGTCTTTAAAATGTAGGTCTAGCCCTTTATGCCCTATACGTATGAACACTTAGAAAATGTCCTTTTACTTTACTCAAGAGAGTTCTTCCAAAACCCGCTTCAAAAATACGACTCCTACGATCTGCTTGTTTACGAGGCAGTTAGCCTATTCTTGTTTTTCCTACAATGGGGCCCCAGAACCCACATGGAAAGTTCTTGAACACAGACATGGAAGAGATAGACAAGAGCCACTCAAGAGCTTCAGGTAACATTGGCTAAAGTGACTGGATGGTGTACGTGTTGTGCACATTTCATTATCAACTAAGCCCCAGTGCATTGCCAAGAGGAAGTGGCTGACATAACGGCCTATCAAGATCAATCCCGAACAGATCGACCGAACGGCGTTGCCTCACCCGCCATATCGCAAGTTCTGACCGGTTTATTTAAATTGTTTCCGTTCGAGATGGAAAAAGAACTGGGAATTGATAACCTTCGGCCGTAGAGCACCCATTGTTTGCTCTCTCTGAAATTCATATGGACCTGGCAAAGGCGACGGTGACACCTGTCTCATGTGGCCAATTGTCGAAGATAATAGACGGAGAGAAACAGTGCCAGTTTGCAATGTAAGGAAATGTATGCACAGTGGAACAATGAATTTCTAAACTTTCCAACAGGCACAATGTTTCTAGCTAGCAACGCATGTCGCTATTGTTAAAAGCTCTGATTTCTACAATTACATCCGCCTGCATTTGTATGTAGATTGGGCCTCGGCTAAACAATTACAACCAAGCAGCGAAATTCTAGAGGATCTTATTTCGACTCTAGAATACCCTCACACGGTTGGGTGCTATCGGCAAGTGCTTGTTTGCTGTTCCACAACACTTGTTTTGTTTTGTTCCATTAGCTTGTACTTTTTTGGGGATAAAGCGATGTTATTTTTGATGTGGCTGTTTCCAAGTGGTAACCGAATACGTTTGTGTACGGCTATTCCAACGGATTCTCTGTCTTTCTGACTGCCCGCCAACCTATCTGATTGACTGTCTGCTTGCCTGCCTGGTCTTTTATGTCTGTCAGCAAACCTAAATGTCTGTTCTGAGGTCTATTTTTGTCTATCTGTTTGTCTGTCTGTCTGCCCCAACTACCTGTATGTATGTATGTATCTCTGAGTGCCTGTCTGCTATCTTCTGCTGTTTGTTTTCCTGTCTGCACACATGTCTGCCCGCCTGCCCACTTACTCGTCTGTCCGTCTATGCAGTCTGTCTTTCAATATACCTGCCTGTCTGCCTCATTGTATGTCTGTATGTCTAAACGTCTGTCTGTTTTTCTACACAGTGGTACCTACCTACCTTTATACCCATATGTAAGTCAGTATGTATGTCTGCTCGTCGGCCCTTTTCTTCCCCTTCACTGGTCTGTCTGCCTCTTCTCCCCTCCATTCACCACACCATATATATGAACCTCTTTTTTATTATGTTTGTCTGTGTGCATAAAACTAACCTACCAAGCATGTCGTAAACACCAAAATTTCAACCATAAGAGAGACTAAAGAGGAAACCAAAACAGCGCAATCACCTAATGATCAATAAAAGGTCTTGCAAAGGAAGTATGAAGACATAAAGAGAAAACCGAAAAACATTTCTTTATCACTGACCTTTCCAATGCCGTCTTAACGATTGACTCCTGGGACAAACAGCCCTATAGGACCCATGCTTCCGTTTGTTATTCTCGTCAATGTTTTGTGTAGACCAACCGGGGCACATAAGGCTTTTTGGAAGGCACTGAGACCATCTCCATTCGAAATCTGGAGTTCCGGTCCATTATGTTGGATATCCACCTGGATTTTGACGCTCTGCTTGCGATTGCAAATTCCACAATTTTGGACAGAAAACCCAAAGGTTCTGTGGCTCAGCAAATGGTTCGAGTGGTTGGGTCGACACTGTGAGCTGTTCATTGGAATGCTTTTCTTTTTTAATGTTGTGTCTGAGGGGGAGACCAAGGAGCGAATCCTCGTTAAAGTCATGAATGTTTCTTCTATTAGAGGCCAAAAATAAAACCGTATCTTGCATGGTCTGTGGCGGCAGCACTAGGCAAACTTCTCTAAATCCTCAGGTATGAAGGAATGGCATA
>CAJHNH020005439.1:0-10000 GCA_905116865.2 Candidula unifasciata
TTGTTTCGCTGGGGAAACCCCTTGTCGGGCAAAACAACAACAAAAAAAATTCCCGCCACTCCCCTTTAAAAGCGGTTTGAAGATTGGGGGAAAACATTGAAAAAAAAAAAATTGTTTTAAGCTGAATAAAAACTTTTTGAAGTTTTTTTTATTTTTTTTTTATTGTAAGTTTAGTTAAATTGTACTGCATCACTAAAGGTTGCCCCTTATCTGGGGTTTTTTTCCCCCGTTTATTACTTGTTATGTTTATGTGAGAGGTGTTTATGTTTATTTTTTGTTTTTTTTGTTTATGTTTATTGTTATTTTTATTTTTATTTTTATTCAACGGATCCCTTTTGCACACGGGTGAACCCCATAATGCTCCTTTAACTTCAACTAAAAACCCTAGTCTGAAGAATTCGCGATGTACGAACTTAATTGCCGGCGAGGATCCTAAAATTTTCGGAAATTTTCAACCCAAATTTTGCCGGGCAGCGCCTTTGGGCCCACTCTTTTTGATTCTTGTCTACTTTCCTGAGGGTTACCGGTGTGCCGCTCTGTTTTTTGCTTTCTGGCTTGTCTTGCATTTACGTTTTTCTTCCGAGAAAGAGAATGCCTGTGACATAGGTTGCAGCACTCTCTAAGTGGGTTGTGTTAGACCCAGTTTGTCCATGTTTTTATAGTGTTAAAAGCGCTGGCGTTCTGAAATATACAACACGCGATATCAACTGCATTGCGGAACACCCCCATAGGAGGGTGCGAAGGACACGCGGCTCAGGAACTACCAATCAAAAGTGAGCTAGTGTGTATATGGGCGGGCTCTGGGGGACTAACATCGAACTAACCTCAAAACCATATTGCATTAGTAGCAGTAGTAGATTTTTACCCCACCAGGACATCACACAAGCGATAAACACCCGATGACACAAAGTGCCACCATGTGGATGAGGATCACTGTGGAGAGGTCCCAGAAACCGCGTTCAGCCATTAGACCATATTTATGACCGGGCTATATTGCGTTCAATGGCAAGAGCCAGAGTGGGACTTCAAATTAATGAAAAATTGCATCTCACAAAGAGATGATTTATTGTTGACTAAACATATTGCATCCCACAGACTGACTGACTGACTTTCTACCCCACTAGGACATCACACAAGCGATAAACACCCGATGACACTAAGTGCCACCTTGTGGATCGCCGTGGAGAGTTCCCAGAAACCGCGTTCAGACAATTGGCCATATTTATGGCCTGCCTATATTGCGACCCCTGGCAAAAGCCAGCGTGGGGTTTCAAATAAAAAATTTCGTCCTAAAAAGGACGAAACACCTATTGCTAGGTAAGTATGGAAAAAAAGTACATCCCACATTGGGACGGACTTAAACTAATGACCCAGAGAAGATAAGGATTCCGATTCTTACCTGGTCCCCTGCCAATTAAGTCCAGATCACTAGGTGCTGAAAAACCTGGCGATGACCCAGCTGGAACAAATATTGTGGTGTTTGAAAAGTTGCCAAAATAAATAAAAATACATTAAAACAACTGTTTAAAAAAGAAATATTTTTAAAACTCAAATTGCACACAGTCACATATTTACTAAATTATGTCCCTTAAAAATACACTTTATTTGCCTACAATATAAATCAGTGAAGTAAGCAACTAAAGGTGCCTTACCCATGCTTCTTGGTATATTGGGAATATAGGGCTGGACCTATATTTTTATAGACCAATCGGCACTTGGTGGGTGATATGGTAAGCAATACGCCGGCCGCCTTTACTTCCTAGGACTGTACCTGGTACCCACTTTAGGCTGGGTCGACCTGGGAGTCAATGTCATTTTTTAAAAGAAAAATAAAAGGTAAAAAAACTACGACCTTTCGATCCGCACGTGAGCATCTAGCCGTTACACCACGGCGACTCCTTCATATATGTGACACATTATTATTATCCCCACTAAGGTTAGTTGCGTATCCTTTACAGGACGATGCAGAACCAACCCCAACAGCCCCTGGCTGTTGTGTGGGTTTTCTAGGCAAATTTACGTCCAGTAGTTGGTTATTGCTTTTTTGACGGTCGGCTTTCTTGATACCACTGTCGAAACCAACGTAAGGCGCATGGTCTGCAGGTGGGATCGAAACCGGCATCCCGACATTACGATGCGTTCGCGTCGACTTGGCCACAGAGCCGACATTATCCCTACTATAAAGTGTTATTTAAGCAGTCTTGGCTTGCGGGCAATGAATTAGGAAATGTATGTGTGTGTGTGTAACTGTACATGTGTGTCTATATGTGTGTGTGTGTGTGTAACTGTACATGTATGTCTATATATATGTGTGTGTGTAACTGTAAATGTATGTCTATATATATGTGTGTGTGTGTAACTGTACATGTGTGTCTATATATGTGTGTGTGTGTAACTGTACATGTATGTCTATATATATGTGTGTGTGTAACTGTAAATGTATGTCTATATATGTGTGTGTGTGTGTAACTGTACATGTATGTCTATATATATGTGTGTGTGTAACTGTACATGTATGTCTATATATATGTGTGTGTGTAACTGTACATGTATGTCTATATATATGTGTGTGTGTGTAACTGTACATGTATGTCTATATATATGTGTGTGTGTGTAACTGTACATGTGTGTCTATATGTGTGTGTGTGTGTAACTGTACATGTATGTCTATATATATGTGTGTGTGTGTAACTGTACATGTATGTCTATATATATGTGTGTGTGTGTAACTGTACATGTGTGTCTATATGTGTGTGTGTGTAACTGTACATGTGTGTCTATATATATGTGTGTGTGTGTAACTGTACATGTATGTCTATATATATGTGTGTGTGTAACTGTAAATGTATGTCTATATATATGTGTGTGTGTGTAACTGTAAATGTATGTCTATATATGTGTGTGTGTGTGTAACTGTACATGTATGTCTATATATATGTGTGTGTGTAACTGTAAATGTATGTCTATATATGTGTGTGTATGTAACTGTACATGTATGTGTGTGTGTGTGTAACGGTACATGTATGTCTATATATATGTGTGTGTGTAACTGTAAATGTATGTCTATATATATGTGTGTGTGTGTAACTGTACATGTGTGTGTGTGTGTGTGTGTGTGTGTATGTGTAACTGTACATATATATATATATATATATATATATATATATATATATGTGTGTGTGTGTGTGTGTGTGTGTGTGTGTGTGTGTGGTTGTGTTTTGGGCACGCCGGCCCCCTCCCTAAGAGCACTCACTAAGTGCTAGAGTGCCGCTCCAAGCCACTAGTTTTGGTGCAGTTCACATTTCTTAGCCAACCTAACTGGCACAAATAAACCATACCCCAATTATAACCGATACTGCTCGCAGTAGGCTGAACGTGGTCGATTTATTGGGGAGGTTTTGTTTTACGTAAATGGATAGAATTGCCTGCTTGGTGGTTCTATGTTCGTCTCTGACCATAATGTTTCCAATGCAGCGTCTTCATCTCTGTCTCAAGACTGTTGATGCTATTGGTTGCCAAAATCTTTCTTGTATGTCTTCACTCCTGTTAAACTCAACCCATTTTATGTTCAACGTTTTCTCCAGACAGTTCCTGCAGGTTTATATAGCAAATATTGTACCTGTTCACGTTTCCATTTACATCTACATACTTCCTCAGTTTGATCTAGCTCAGAGGGGCGTCACGTTGTACTGATTTTTTTTTTCGAAAATAGTCTCTCGTGTGACCTAGGCTCAGGCTGTGGGTAGAAGGGTTTGGGTTAGGGCCAGTTGTAGATGTTATGGGGTCGTTAAAAGCTGTGTCATCGTGCAGTATAGAACACGCGACATCGGCGCTGATGTCATTGTATTCTTCTTCGCGTTCACCAACTGTACACTCTGGTGAGAAGTTCTGGTTGTTCGTCCACTTCTAAACTGCAGTCCTTTTCCAGAACCTGAGTGTTGCGTGTGCATCAGTTTTACATATCTAATTCATTTTAATGCAGACTGTTGGTTCCTTGCCTCTCAGGCAGATGCACTCTGACTTCAAAGGAAGCTCCCCAATTAGTCGACTCTTACGACATGCTTTTGGGGAGGCAGTGGGTCTATTCTTGTTTTCCCCACAATGAGGCCCTGTAACCCACACGAGAAAGGCGCTGATGTAATTGGAGGGAAGACAACGTGATACCCCTTTGACGTAGAAAAAAGCCCAGATATTTTCCACGCCTAACCCTCCTCTTTTCTCATCCTTGCTTGGGACCAGCAAGACGAAAAGTCTTTGTTTTACTAGTATTTTTGTATACATCTAATTTCACATGCTTTAATTTTATGTTTGGACTTTCTAGAACCATATGTCGATGCAACTCATATCAGTAAGTCAATCAGTATGACGATCAATCATCAGTTAAGCAGCTGTCATCTTCACAATGTTAGCTACAGTTGATCTTCAACACTATGTCGCTTGTTCCGGCGATACACTGTCTGTGTAACCTGGTGTCACAGGTAAAACAAACGTCCGCCCCACACCCCTAATATACACACCGGTACACACTAGCTCACTTCTGATTGGTCGACCTGCAGCCTAAATAACTTCTGATTGGTCGGCCTTGAGCCACAGAACAATGGGTGCCTTTTAAGATTAATTACTTGTGCAGCTGCTGATTTGTTGTAGCTGCTGCTTCAATCAATGATAAACTGTAATTATAGTGGCGGACTGTTTTGTCTTGGCACTACCTGTGTCTGCCTTAAATACGTCTGTATGTTACTGTCTAGCATCCAGACGATACTTAAGGATTATCAGCTGCGTTGGGCTGGTCATCTGACCCGCACGCCAGACGTATCGCCTCCCAAAAAGAGTTTTTTTTTTTTTTGGTGAGCTCCAGCAAAGTAAGAGGTCAGAGGGAGGACCTCGTTATAGCGCAATAAAACACTATCGTCTGGAAAGACGGAAAGGTGCCAATCATTAACCTCTGGCAATAGTAGCATAGCCGAATCAACGATACTTACTGTCAGAGAAGATGTCTTTCCCACGCGTAGGGGCGCCTGGTCTGTTGTCGATAATTGTAGCTCCGCCAAACGGTGCTGAAAGACAGATAATAATAAAAAAAGGTAGATACATTTTTTGGGTGTTATCCGGGTTGGTCTCTCACGTGGGAGACTCTAGATCAATTCCCGATAAGGCGATGTAATTTTTTTTCTCTCTGCTATAAAAAAAAAAAAACACACACACACACACACACACAAACCTGCACAGTCTGAGGTTACTTTACTAGCCGCGCGACCCTGAATCCTCACGTCGTGACCACTCTGTTATACACTGGCCCAAAATATGGTACTAAAATATACACTGGTTCAAAATATGGTACTAAAATATACACTGGCCCAAAATTTGGTACTAAAATATACACTGGCCCAAAATATGGTAATAAAATATACACTGGCCCAAATAATGGTACTAAAATATACACTGGCCCAAAATATGGTACTAAAATATACACTGGCCCAAAATATGGTACTAAAATATACACTGGCCCAAAATATGGTACTAAAATATACACTGGCCCAAAATATGGTACAAAAATATACACTGGCCCAAAATATGGTACTAAAATATACACTGGCCCAAAATATGGTACTAAAATATACACTGGCCCAAAATATGGTACTAAAATATACACTGGCCCAAAATATGGTACTAAAATATACACTGGCCCAAAATATGGTACTAAAATATACACTGGCCCAAAATATGGTACTCAAATATAGACTGGCCCAAAATATGGTACTAAAATATAAACTGGCCTAAAATGTAGTGCTAAAATATACACTGACCCAAAATGTGGTACTAAAATATCATCATCAGTTCTCGTTGTGCCTAGTGGCACATGAGGCTTCAGAGAGGACTTTCCATGCTTTCCTGTCCTGTGCAATCTTCAGTGCAGTTTTCCATGTCAGAGATGCCGCACTCAGGTCACTTTCCATCGTTCGTCTCCATGTTGTTTTTGGGCGCCTCTGTTTTCTCATTCCCTCTGGTGTCCATGTGAGAGCTGTTTTGGCAGGTAAATCAGAAGTCGTTCTCATAACGTGGCCAAGCCATTTCCATCTTCTCTTGGTAATCATACTGTCTAAAGTTTCTTGGTTTGTGACTTGAAGTAGTTTAGTGTTTGAGATTGTATCTGGCCAGAAAATTTTGATAATTCTACGTAGACATATGTGGTAGAAAGTGGACAGCTTGTGTGCATCCTTTTTGGTCATTCTCCAGCATTCCGCTCCATAAAGAAGAACTGGCAAAATGATGCTCTAGTAGAGTCGGAGTACTAAAATATACACTAGCCTAAAATGTGGGACTAAAATATACACTGGCCTAAAATGTGGTACTAAAATATACACTGGCCTAAAATGTGGTACTAAAATATACACTGGCCTAAAATGTTGTACTAAAATATACACTGGCCTAAAATGTGGTACTAAAATATACACTGGCCTAAAATGTTGTACTTAAATATACACTGGCCTAAAATGTTGTACTAAAATATACACTGGCCTAAAATGTTGTACTAAAATATACACTGGCCTAAAATGTGGTACTAAAATATACACTGGCCTAAAATGTGGTACTAAAATATTCACTGGCCGAAAATATAGGCTGTAACGACAAGTTCTTTCTTTATTTTAAAATTATTTGCACTCGACGATAATGGAAACTGGACAATCCTATTTATTAGATTGTGTCTTCATGTTTGTGTTTTCCGTGACATTTCTCTTCTTCATATCGTTTTTTCTGCCACTCCTTTTTTCTTTGCTTTTCGTTTCCTCTGTTAGTTTTCTTCTTTTTTTTTTCGTTCTCCCAAACATCATTTTTTTTACCCAGCAAGCTTTTTCTTCTTCCACGTCTTCTTGTCAGTCTTCTTTTTGTTCCCCTGACAGATGTTATTTTTTTTTCCCTTATCCAGATGTTTTTTTTCCTTTTTTTTCGTTCTATCTGCCAGTTTTCTTCTTCTTCTTCTTCTTCTTCTTCTCCTCCTCCTCCACCACCTTCTCCTTCTCCCTCCTCATCCTTGTGTTGTTCTTGTTCTTCCTCTTGTTATTCTTGTTCTTCTTGTTCTTGTTCTTCTTGTTCTTGTTCTTGTTCTTGTTCTTGTTCTTGTTCTTCTTCTTCTTCTTCTTCTTCTTCTTCTTTTTCTTCTCCTTCTTCTTCTTCATCTTTGCGTTCACCGTCTGTAAATCCTGTGTGGAAAGTTCAAGTTGTCTGCCAAATTCTAAACTTCTGACTTCTTCCAGCACTTGGGTCTTGCGTGCACATCTGTTTTACTGATCCGGGTTACTTGTGTGCAGACGGTTATGAAAAAATAATTTTTTCGATTCAATTCCCGAGCCAACTTAAAAACTTCCCGTTTTCAAAAACCTACAAATCATTCACAAACCGAAAATGAGTGGAGCCTCGAATTGTCACCGAGATAAAGCCAGGTTTAACCGAACCTCTCTGAGGTGAAGGCCAAAGGATTAACCATGTTAAAGAAGACATTAATGGCGGGAAAAGGCCAGACAAGCCGACAGGATAATGCTTTTGTGACTTGTAAGTCTTCGTATGAAAATGACGGGAGAAAAATGAACTTGTCCTAGGTCATGTCTTGATGTGCCTTGTCTTGGCGTTTAGTTTTAAAAGTTAATTTTGGTTGAGGTTACGAGGTCGAAGTTTCATTCATAAAGTGACGCATGAAAATGTGTACACTGACTCTAAGACAATTTAACCGCAACCCACTTTATTTGACGCATGTTAAGGTCATCTGTGTTTATAGTTTAACCTATTTGTTACACACACATTCACACATACGCCGACAGGCACAACACACAGACTCACACACACCCATATGGATATATACCTACCTACACACACACACACACTCGCACTTACTCATACTCGCACATACTTTCAGACGTCGAAAAGCACAAAACACACATACAGACGTATATATATATACCCCCCCCCCCACACACACACACACACACATGCACACATAGTGAAACTCCAATATTCATCATTAATTCGTTTCTGTGGGAAAAATGAATATCTAAAAGGACGAATACCAAACAAGTTTTTGCCATAGGAATTAACTAATTTTAGTTTACTATTTTACCTGCCCTGAATCTGTTCTTCAACGTAGAAAAAGCCACACAACAGAAGGAACGAATATTGAATGTGTGGGCAAATATAAAGCAAAAATATCCGCACACAAAAATACTATTTAAAAAAAAGACAAATTTTAGCGTGGGTAAGTATTGGAGTTCCACTGACACACCCACATACCTCATTGTTATCGTGGAATGATGTTGACCGAGTTACCTATCGTATGCCAGTCATATTGAGAGGTCAGAATGAGTCGCGCCACTTGGACCCGAGTGCGTGCATGAGTTGATGTGAATTAAAAAAAAAAATATTTTAAAAACGGGACCACGTTCAACTAGCTACCATTATCGATTACAATATGATCTGTGTTCTGTGCACAATATTCATACCTAAAAAAAAAAATGCTCGCCCCCGAGAAGCCTTGAAAAGGGCTCTTGTAGTGTTGATGCTATAACCTTCGCTCCTGACCACCTACCCGACCGGCGATCGAGTCTCCTATTGGCCAGTGCGAACTGAATTAAGTCGCGCAATTAACGACAAGCAGCGACTCGACATGGGATTTTTTTCAGTGACTCGTGACTCGACGCTTCGGTGACATGGTAGGTTTCGTTCTTCCCGGCCGTTTTTGTGCTCTGAGTCGCATTTGGAATATTTAGCATCTTATGCTCTCGATGCGTATATAGCGTAAGATGGAACTGTTGCCTACCGCTGTACATTCTCTCACTCTAAGAAGTAGAGGCGATACAAATGGAAAGATAACAAGAACGGTTGGACAAATATTTGTCTTAAAATACAACAGGGACGTGGGGTAAGAGTTGGAGATCCAGTGCAATTAAAGTTTATTGGGGTGACGGTATCCGAGTGAGGGATTTAACCAAATTGTGCTATCCCTCCGAATAACGGGCACAAAAGATGGCGGCCAATGGCGGCCAAAAACAGGGCCTCAGTCACGTGTCAATTGCGCACTTTCGGCGACTTAATTTGCGGTTTTCCGGAGACTACCGCTACCGATGGCGCAAATTAAATCGCCGAAAGTGCGCAATTTACACGTAACTGAGGCCCTGTTTTTGGCCGCCATTGGCCGCCATCTTTTGTGCCCGTTATTGGGAGGATAGCCCCAAACTGGCACCTATTACGTGAAAGAAAAAAAAAAAAAAACCCAAGCCGCAATAGAGAATAATTGCATTTGAGTTGACTAGTAAAACAAACAAGACAAAGTACTTACTTTGGTATGACATGAAACCTGAAAAAAAAAAGTGAAACACAAAATAATTTGTTATGTTATCACAATCGACGACTTTGCACACTTTGCTGCTTCTTAACTTCAGTGAAAACGTGTTTTCCGATGGCCTTAGACGATCCCCGTGGAAAGGTTGTTTAACACCCAAAGGGGGCAGCGACCCACAGGTTGAGAACCACTGTCGTATAGTGATGCATTCTTTATCTTTTTCTTCGTAGTTCACCGGCTGTAAAATCCGGCGGAAAATTTAGGACACTTGCCCACCTCTGGACTTTAGTCTTGTTCAGGAACAACTGTATGCAGACTGTTGGTTTCTTGCCTCTCAGGCATATTCCTTCCAACTTCGAAGGAAGGTCCCAATTAGTTTACTTTTACGACATGCTTGTTTGGAAGGCAGTGGATCTGTTCTTGTTTTCCCCACCATGAGGCCCCGGAACTAACACGGGAAAGGGAGGATTTGAATCACAGCCCACGTTTGCGGGCGCCTGTGTGTGTGTGTGTGTGTGTGTGTGTGTGTGTGTGTGTGTGTGTGTGTGTGTGTGTTTGTGTAGAAAGAGGTGAGAGTATCAACAAGAACATTTGCGGGAAAGGGCGAGGGGTTGTTGGGGGGGGGGGGGGGAGGTTAATGTGAACTAACTCACTTTAGTACGTGAGCAG
>CAJHNH020005439.1:12500-21406 GCA_905116865.2 Candidula unifasciata
TTCTATACACAGCGCTATATGCATTCGGTCATACATTTGGCGGTTGAGAACCAAGTCTTACCTCTTGTGAAGAAATGCGGGTTGAACGGCCTGACAGGGACTAAAGGATTTCTCATGAGTGGGCCCATTCGAGGCCCGTAAGGGTGTCGACCTGCATCAATAAGCAAACAATATTACTGAAAGTGCTGTAATACTTACGCTGCCCTGGTTATGTTCTGATATCACAATCGACGTCATTGCACATTGTGTATTCCCTTGCATGCTTAGTGCTCTGATGCAGCGGCCAATCCAAGCTACTTCTGCTAATTTTTCCCTATGAGAGATTGGTTAAAATGTTTGCTATTTCAGTCTCGAGGGTGACAAAGACGCGCTTCCCCTTGCTTTACTCCCATGTCACGCAATCGTGTTAGTGTCTTGTCATTATCCACTAGCCCAGTCCGTACAGCCTTGATGATATCTGCTCTGTCCCTGATTCTTCCCACATGTGTTGCTTGCCAGTTGGCCTGCTCGCTCCTTACTCTTTACACCAGCATACCCAGTTGTGTAGATCCAGGTGAGGGAGGTTAAGTGCGAATTTCGAGTGCCTTCAACCCATTCAGACCGTATACTGCACGTTGCTGTTTTTCTGAAGCATGTCCATGGAGTCTTACACAATTACTGCCAGCGCACCTGTTTGCTCTGCTGCCCGCGCTAGTGCTTCAGAAGTAGCAGCTATCTCCATGATCATGCTTGAGCTAGTTGTCTAGTATGCGCCGCTGTCCTATTGTATTGTTTTCCCCATCTTTGTTGCCGTGTATGCCCATGCCGACCTTGATCCGTGCCCATCTGTGTAGATGATGATGTTTTCTGGATGTGAATGCTGATCTATCAGTGCCCTTACCTCTGCTACGGGTGCTGGAATCTGGTACCTGCAGTACCTCCCAAGTTTGATGACAACCTTAGAGATGCAATGCATGTTTACTGGTGTATTCATCAATTCTTTTCCGTGACTGATCTCGTCTAGGTCACATGTCATTCCTGCTGGATTAAACTGTAGGCCTTAGTGATTTAGGAACGCCCTCTTTTGCGTCGCATTCCTTTTGTGTCGTGTACAGCTTTATGCAGTGTGTAGTTAACAATAACTTCTTGTACACACTGACATGCTTGCGAGTTGTTTTTTCTGTCTGGGGCCAAATAAAATCCTCACCTGCACAGTCGTGGCGACAAGACTAGCCATGAGGCCGTAAATATTCAGACTCAAAGACCCCCTGCCTACACCGCAACAGTTGTAAAATAAAGACAGTAAATGGCAGCTGGCAATACCCTGTTCACTCCTAGTCTTTCCAAAACACCCGTAGTTGACTGTTTTTTGTTTGTTTGTTACCATTAAATATGGCATTCTTCTGTATATCCACATTTCACATTCTTTCCAATTATTATACTTACTGTGCTAGAGGTTCCTGGCTGGGTTGTTTTCACGTTGATTTGGATTTCTAGATAGGCAGGGAGATCGGACGCCCGTGTGCATTGTTGTGCAGGTGAAAAAATCCCTTGGCAGTTGGAAATCAAAAAGAATAGCCTATCGGCGCTGTCCGGGCAAAATTTGGAGTTACAAATCCAAAGTATTTTAAGATCCTCGCCGGTGGTACAGAGCCTGTGCACTGTGCTGAGCTTCTTCTGAGTCAGACTCGAGTTAGAAGAAGAACGGAGCACTTATGGGTTAAAACTATGTACCATGATGTTGATCAGTTCTTCAAAACCTCGAACTGTTACAAGTAAGAGAAGATAACGCTAAATTGGACACGTTCTGGAACGAAACGAGAATCGCCAAACAAGCACAAACATGGAAAAGAAAGGGATTGTGGAAGCGAGCTCGGAAAAACCTAAAATAAAGGGATTGTGGAGGCGAGCACAGAAACCTAAAATAAAGGGATTCTAGAGGGAGCACGGAAACCTAAAATGAACAAATTGTGCAGGCAAGCAGTGAAACCTAAAATAAAGGGATTGTGAAGGCGAGTACGGAAATGTAAAATAAAGAGATTGTGCAATCAAGCAGGGAAACCTAAAATAAAGGGATTGTGGAGGCGAGCTCAGAAACCTAAAATAAAGGGGTTGTGGAGGCAAGCACAGAAACCTAAAATAAAGGGATTGTGGAGGCGAGTACAGAAACCTAAAAAAAAAGGGATTGTGGAGGTGAGTACGGAGACCTAAAATAAAGGGATTTTGGAGGGAGCACGAAAATCTAAATTGAAGGGATTATATAGGCAAGCAGGGAAGCCTAAAATGAGGGGTTTGTGGGGGGCGATCAAGGAAACCTAAAATGAACAGATTACGCAGGCAAGCAGGGAAACCTAAAATAAAGGGATTGTGCAGGCAAGCACGGAAACCTAAAATGAAGGGAGTGTGGAGTCTAAAATGAACGTTGACGAGAAAGCCCAAAGCTGCTGGACTTAATCCCATCCATGATGTTGAACTGACGGCACAGGAGAGAACACAGTGGGGGAGTAGACAGCGAGCCCTATGTGACACATAATGGCACAACACCATAATGAATTAACCATATTTTTTTTGTCAATCAGCACATAATAACAATAACACAAACAACAATATACTTTATTATTATTGCACATTGAAACAAAGCTTAGATCCCTAATGTTATTTTTAGGCCAGTGCCTCTGAACCTACCTATAAGGATCCCTTGGATGTACGGAAGTACAATGACCAGCAGAAACATGTATGAGGTTGAAGCCATTTCTTACAATCACAAATAGTCCCTGCCTGTTGGGGAAGAAGAAAAAGAACACGTATGAGCTTGAGGTTAGTTCATAGACCCTTTTCCGCGTCTTGAGGCGTACTGGGCACATGGTAAAGTATAGGACCCGTTTCTGTGTCTTTAGGCGTATTGTGCATATAGTAACGTATAGAACCCGTTTCTGTGTCTTTAGGCGTATTGTGCATATAGTAACGTATAGGACCCGTTTCTGTGTCTTTAGGCGTATTGTGCATATACTAAAGTATAGGACCCGTTTCTGTGTCTTTAGGCGTATTGTGCATATACTAAAGTATAGGACCCGTTTCTGTGTCTTTACGCGTATTGTGCATATACTAAAGTATAGGACCCGTTTCTGTGTCTTTAGGCGTATTGTGCATATAGTAACGTAAGGGACCCGTTTCTGTGTCTTTAGGCGTATGGCAATATAGTGAAGGGCCCTTTTCTGTGTTTTTAGTTGTATGTGCATAAAGTAAAGTTCTATTTTCTGTGTTTTAAGAGTATTGTGCATATAGTAAAGTGAAGGGCCCTTTTCTGTGTCTTAAGTTGTATGTGCATATAGTAAAGTGAAGGGCCTTCCTTTCTGGTTTTTAAGACCTATGCATATGGTAAAGTGAAGGGCCATTTCTGTGTTTTTTAAGAGTATTGTGCATATAGTAATTGTGAAGGGCCCTTTTCTGATGTTTTTAGAGACCATTGAACTGCGTATATAGTAAAGTGAAGGGCCCTTTTCTGTGTCTTTAGTTGTATTGTGCATATAGTAAAGTGAAGGGCCCTTTTCTGTGTTTTTAAGAGTATTGTGCATATAGTAAAGTGAAGGGCCCTTTTCTGTGTTTTTAAGAGTATTGTGCATATAATAAAGTGAAGGGCCCTTTTCTGTGTTTTAAGAGAGTATTGTGTCCCTTTATAGAGTGCAGTGAAGGGCCCTTTTCTGTGTTTTTAAGAGTACTGTACACATAGTAAAGTGAAGGGTCCTTTTCTGTGTTTTTAAGAGTATTGTGCATATAGTAAAGTGAAGGGCCCTTTTCTGTGTTTTTAAGAGTATTGTGCATATAGTAAAGTGAAGGGCCCTTTTCTGTGTTTTTAAGAGTATTGTGCATATAGTAAAGTGAAGGGCCCTTTTCTGTGTTTTTAAGTATTGTGCATATAGTAAAGTGAAGGACCCTTTTCTGCTGCTGCTTCCACTTTTTCTGCTGCCACTAATACTACTATCGCTACTGATGCAACTGCTACTGCTGCTGCTGCTGATCATCATGTAGCAGGTACTTTGTAGAACGTCGCTCTTATCACGGCTGCCTGAAAGAAACTCGGTCTCTCGCCAGCTCTATTGCGTCGTGTACTTCCGTATTCAAAGAGTCACCGATATCCTGTGCCCATCTTCGTGTTGGATCCTCGCCGGTGCTACAGAGTCTGTGCACTGTGCTGTGCTTTTTCGGACTCAGACTTGAGTTAGAAGAAGAACGAAGCAGTTATGGGTTACTACCTGTGTGCCACGATGTTGATCCGTTGTTCAAACTTCAAACTTCGAACTTCACATCCGTATGTTGCTACATGTAAAATTCTTGCTCTCAAAATCTGTAATGTGATTTCCTTGCTCGTGCTTAACCACAGAATACTGCTGCTGCTTCTACTAACACTGTTTCTGCTGCCACTATTACTACTAATACTACTACTGCAACTACTACTAATGCTGCTGCCACTATTACTACTAATACTACTACTGCAAATACTACTAATGCTGCTGCCACTATTACTACTAATACTACTACTGCAACTACTACTAATGCTGCTGCCACTATTACTACTAATACTACTACTGCAAATACTACTAATGCTGCTGCCACTATAATACTACTACGCAATACTACTAATGCCTGCTACTATACTGCTAATACTACTACTACTACTAATGCTGCTGCCACTATTACTACCAATACTACTACTGCAAATACTACTAATGCTGCTGCCACTATTACTACTAATACTACTACTGCAACTACTACTAATGCTGCTGCCACTATTACTACTAATACTACTACTGCAAATACTACTAATGCTGCTGCCACTATTACTACTAATACTACTACTGCAACTACTACCAATGCTGCTGCCACTATTACTACTAATACTACTACTGCAACTACTACTAATGCTGCTGACACTATTACTACTACTACTACTACTGCAACTACTACTAATGCTGCTGCCACTGCCCCCGCTAAAACTACTACTACTACTTTTGTTGCTAGTACGAGTACTATTGCGTCTGCTGCTGCCACTGCTGCTGCTACTACTACAACTGCTGTTGCTGTCGCTGTACTGCCTCTACAACTACTACCATTTTTGCTGCTGCTACTATTATCACCATCACTACTACCATTGCTGCTATTATTACTGTTCCTCCTGTTACTGCCACTATTACTGCTACTGTTGTTTTTAACTACTACTACTACTACTACTACTACTACTACTACTACTACTACTACTACTACTACTACTACTACTACTACTACTACTACTACTACTACTACTACTACTATTTCTACTACTACTACTACTACTGCTGCTGCTGCCACCACTGCTACTACTAATATCACTAATACAACTTCTGCTGCAGTCACCAATGCTGCTACATCTCTTCATCCTACTACTACTACTACTACTACTACTACTACTACTACTACTGCTACTACTACTACTAGTACTACTACTACTACTACTACTACTACTACTACTACTACTACTACTACTACTACTACTACTACTACTACTACTACTACTACTACTACTACTACTGATGCTGCTGCTGCTGCTACCTTTACTACTAAATACACAGACAAAATGCACCCTTCCAACTTCCGAAAAAGATCATTTACAACAAAAGTTCAAATCACGGAGTCATAACTTACCAAAGTTCTGCAAGGAGGTTCGGCTTTTGTTGCAAGAGTTTTACCGCCTCACTCAGCACGGCCTATTTAAGACGACCTATATGCCATCAATCATGCTTTCTTAAACTTTTTTCAAGGAAAGGGCCATAATTTAAACACCAAATTCTCCTCCTTTTGACTTCAAACCAGCGACAGTAACCAGTTGTCTTTCGGAGTCCGCAGAAACGTCATTAAGTTTGAAGGATTTGATGCAGGAAACTTCATCGCGAAAACTGCCCTAAATCATTTGGAAAGCGATTTCCCCAGACAGCCCAAAGCCACAGAATAGAGTTTTTGTAATAATTTTAACCAGCGGCGCCTACTCTACGAAAACACGATGGAGGTTAACTCCCCTTCCCCTGCTCCGACCTTATAACAGTACAATTATAATTCGAAAAATGATGACTTTTCGCTGGTCATTTAAAAATCGTCTTCATAACAAGTCGGCTCTGTGGCTAGGTCGATGCGGACGCTTCGTAATGCCGGGATGCCAGGTTCGATCCCAGCCGCGGGCCATGCTCCTTGCGTTGGTTTTGACAGTGGTATTAAGAAAGCCGACCGTTCAGCGGCAATGGCAAACTACTGAACGTAAATTTGCGTACAAAAACCACACAACAGCCAGGGGCTGTTGGGGTTGGTTCTGCAACGTCCTGTAAAGGATACGCAACTAACCTTTATAACATAACAATTGCCATGGCGTTGGCGGCTAGACGCCCGCCTGCGGATCGGGAGATCGCAGATGTACTCCGACTCTGAAGGATGCGCCTCATCCGGCCCTAGGTAGTCGACTTCTACGACATGCTTGTAAGTGACGGTCTGTTCTGGTCTTTCTCCCCCTTGCCCTCCCCCACCCCACCCCCAGAATGGGTCCCCGGACCCCATATGGGGATGAAATAATAAGAAATGTACACACGAGCACTGGTACAGAACATGTCTATTTACGTACAGAAGGGACCGCTTACTCCTATGTTAATTTGTGGTAAGGAGGGCTGCGTGGTCTCAAGGTATGGTGTCTGCCTCGAGTGCTAGAGGTTCCGGGTTCAATCCCCAGTAAGAGCTGGGATTTTTTCACGTAGACTTGGACTTCTAGTAATTCCTCCTGGTCTCTGGGTAGTGAGATCGGACGCCTGTGTGCATTGTTGCGGACGTAAAAAAAAAATCTTTTAGCAGTTGGAAATCCTCGCCGGTGCTACAGAGCCTGTGCACTGTGCACAGTGGACTTCTTCGGACTCAGACTTGAGTTAGATGACGAACGCAGCACGGATGGGTTACTCTCGGATGCCGTGATGTTGATCCGTTGTTCAAAACCTCAACCCTAATTTGTGGTGGCTGGTGGGAGGGAGGGGGTTCAATTGCCCGCCTGTAAAACATGTGTGTGTGTGTATGTGTAATGTATATAATATATATAATAATATATATATATATATATATATATATATATATATATATATATATATATATATATATATATATATATATATATATGAGAACCGGCGGAGGAAATTGTGGGAGAGGGATATATATATATATGGTCCGGTGTGTGTGTTGTGTGTGTGTGTGTGTTTGTGTGAAGGGGGAGAAGGCCCTAAAGTGCTTGAGTCCCTATTGTCTGGCGCCTGAGCTAGTAATTACGCACCATTCAAACTGACAGAAAAAGTGAATGAACGGCCAGGCGATTGACGTGTTTATGATGTTTGACGTTTATGGCAATGACATATCTGTGGAGAAATATCGTGAACATTTTTTGTATGATTTTAAATGCATCTGATGGCTTGATCAATGGGAATTCAAACATTCAGGTGCGTTGACAACAGTTAAAGTTGCTTGCAACAGATCTCAACTCTTGTTGACTCAAAACAACTCACCATATTAATCTGGATGTCATGCATAAGAACCCGTCAGTGATTGATTTATTGGCCCCTTTCCGTCTTTCCAGACGATAGTGTTATATTGTGCTCGGGGGTGAAGGGGGGGGGGGCGTGGGATTCAGCCCATGGCGATGGCGAGTGTGACTAGCAGGAACCACCCGCGTTAAGATAAGTTTTCTAGAATTATAGCACGGGATTTAAGGAACGCTGTTGTCAACATTTGTGTTTAGTCCGTTCTTCTCAGATGCTCAGTTCTCCTCCTGCCTGCAATCAGTTCTTCCTTAATTTGCATTCCCTTCCTGATGTGCCCCTTCACACAACATGGTCCATGGTATTTCGTTCCCACGAGTCCACCGCAATATCTGTATCATTCATGTCCCTCTTGTACACATCTTTATATCATAGTAGAGGTCGGCCTCGATATCTTCTACCTATCTTGAATTCATCCTAAAGTATGTCCCTAGGGACTCTGCCATCCTTCATTCTCCAGGTGTGACCCAAGCCACCTAAACCTTCGTAGATTGAGCATTGAGAAGACTGTTGTAGTACCTGCTCCTTCCAGTACCTCGGCGTTTATGATCTTGTCCTGCCACTTACTGCCAAATATTCTTTTTAGGCATCGCATATAAAAGCGATTAAGCTGTTTCCCCTAGTGCAAACAAGTTAACCAAGTTTAACTGCCATAAAGCAGAGTGCTGAGAACCCAAGCCTGATAGACAAAGAGTTTTTGTTTTATTCGTGAACTTTCTGTTCTCCCAAACTCTTTTTGTTAATTTGCTTATTGTTGTTGCTGCCTTAGCTGTCCCGATGTTGATTTCTTGGTCCAGCAATACTTGGTTATTCACATGTGAATCCCAGATAGGTAAAATGGTCAACTGTCTCTAACTCTGCACCGTCAATGTAGACTGCAGGTTTCTTAAAATAACACCTTTGCACCATGACCTTTGTCTTCTTTCTGTTGACTGTTAGTCCAAATTCACAGCATGCATCAGCAAATCGTCATGGTCGTCACCATCATGTGGCTTACCAGCTGGCGTAGACGTTCATGAATCGCCACAGATCTCGGTCTTTGGTGTTGTCGATCAATTCCACTGATGATATTCCTCCAGGCCACTGTCTTAAGCCATTTACCATCATTTCTCTTGGTCTGCCTCTGTCTCTTCTACCAGTGATCTTTCCAGTCGTCACGATATTTTCCAGTGCTTTTTTTTTTTTTTTCTCATTACATGACCAAAGAACTTTGTTTGTCTCCTTCTCATTCATGAAAATTCACAGATTCAAAATCAACAAGTGTTGATAGTAAAATTTGCAGCCCCTCCTCTGAGTGGGTGGTAATTGCTGCATAATCTGCAAGCAGCAGCT
>CAJHNH020005440.1:0-21385 GCA_905116865.2 Candidula unifasciata
GCAGTGAATGTACCCCACTCCACAGCGCCTAGATGGGGCCTTGGAACAGACAGGGGGAAATATTATTTTGATAATGATGGTGTGGGTGGTGATCGTGTTGGTAGTGATGATGTTGGTGGTGATGATGTTGGTGGTAATGATATTGGTGGTGATGATGTTGGTGGTGAGAATGTAGGTGCTGAGGATGTAAAAGGTTATGATGTTGGTGCTGATGATGTTGGTGGTGATGATGTTGTTGGTGATGATGTTGGCGGTGATGATGTCGGTGGTAATGATATTGGTAGTGATGATATTGGTGATGATGGTGATGTTTTTAGTGGTGAGGTTGTAGGTGGTGAAGATGTTGGTGGTGATGATGTTGATGGTGATGATGTTGATGGTGATGATGTTGGTGGCGATGATGTTGGCGGTGATGGTGTTAGTGGTTATGATGTTAGTGGTGAGAATGTAGGCGGTGAGGATGTATGGGGTTATGATGTTGGTGGGGATGATGTTGGTGGTGATGATGTCGGTGGTAATGATATTGGTAGTGATGATATTGGTGATGATGTTGTTGGTGGTGATGATGTTAGTGGTGAGGATGTGGGTGGTGATGATGTTGGCAGTGATCATGTTGGTGGTGATGATGAAAATAATAATGTAATTTTTTGACGAATTGGAAAGTGGTACTGTTCATTTAGCGCTTGTGGCTTCATCGTCATCATGAACCACAACTTCTGCCGTTAAGCGCCGTGGGGAGGAATAATTTGCGATCCAGTGTACGCTGGCGGCCACTGGCTATTGTCATGCCATGAGAGCGTAGAGTGTCTTTAATGTTGTCGATCCATATTATCGCTGCCGTCCTCTTGATCTTGTAGCTTATCTTGTGACATGCAGTGCCTGTGATAGTATTTTATCTTGCTGCATTTTAATGAAAAGGGCAAATCACTTGATCTGCTGTTTCTCGATGAATCTCATAAAAGTGTCATTCCCAGAAATTTGATTATTCACTCGGTCTCGGATGATGAGGTTTTCGGTTTTTCTCAGGCATCTTATCTTAAAAGTGGAGATTTTGTGTGCATGGACTTTAGATAGAGTCCATGTTTGGCACTAGATTTAACGAATCAACATCATGGCAAACGGGTATAACCTATAAGTGCTCCGTTCTTCTTCCAGCCCAAGTCTGAAGAATCTTAGCGCAGTGCACGAGCTCCGTTGCACTGGCGAGGATCCTGACCTTTTTTGTGTAGATTTTTAACTAAAAACTTTGCCTGGTCAGTGCCGTTAGGCTACTCTTTTCGATTTCCATTTTACAAGTGATTATTTTACGTGCGCAGCAATACACACGGGTGTCTGGCCGTACTACCTAGAGACCAGGGAAATATTTCTAGGTCCTCGTGACAAAATCCCAGCCTTTACGGGAGCCTGAACCCGAAACCTCTAGAACTCTAGGCAGACACCATGCCTCGAGACCACGCAGCATCTTCCTGGTACAATAAAATCGACCAACTTTCACTGATGCAAAAAAAAAAAAAAGCTTTGAGATCCAGCAATAGTCAATGTGTTTTGGGCCTCATAAAACAGTCAAACGGGCTATTTCTACCAACTTTGTGCCATCAGTGCCAAACAAGGACAGACAGACTGACAGACACAAACACACACAATTACAACATGTGAGATGTATAATAAATGCGATGGGAAAACCAAGAAGAGACAAAGTCACAAATGAAGAACTAACAGCAAGAGTAGGCACAGTAACGAGACATGATTTTACTGAACATCAAAAAGTCAAATAGTTTGGTCTCCTTTTTTTCTTTCCCTCTCCACTCTTGGAATGTCTCGAGGCGTCAGGGGAGGAAGAGATCTCTGAAACGGGCCCTTCGCTTCGTGTGTTTGTATATATATATATATATATATATATATATATATATATATATATATATATAAAACTTTTCAGTATCTCTAATATTTCTGCGGTCCATGTTCTGCGTGGTCGACCGTTGGGTCTGTACTACTGATAAAAGAAAGAAAGCTACATCTAAATCCTGCCAGTGAAACTTAACGGCACTAGCAGTAGGATAAAACACAAGAATCTTTATCTAATCTGTGAAACTTTACGGCACAAGCAGTGTGATAAAACACAAGAATCTATATCTAATCTGTGACACTTTACGGCACAAGCAGTATGATAAAATACAAGAATCTATATCTAATCTGTGACACTTTATGGCACAAGCAGTATGATAAAACACAAGAATCTATATCTAATCTGTGACACTTTACGGCACATGCAGTAGGACAAAAGAAACAGAAAGAGCCAGATAAATACTCACCTCATACATAAATCCCAGAACAGCCAGACCATCCGGGTATTTGATTGCGACGGACACATTTTTATATTTTGTGTTGAAATGAACGATGTGCAACTGAAATGAGCTATATTGTTGTTATAAAAAATCCTAATGATGCATAATGGTCAAAGAAACAGCCACTTCAGAGTAAGCCAAGTTTTCCTTTGCTGACTGCTGCAGCTCACTTCGTTTGCTTTATCTTATAAAACTCTTTCTTTTAGAAGTTTTATTTTATTTTAATCCTTCTCACTTCACTTGTCAAAGATACAATCGATGGACAATAGTTCTTTCTGTGAATTTGAAGTTTTCCGATTCTATTCTGTTCTGTTCTTTTCTACTCTATTCTTTATTCTACATTCCGTTCCCCCCCCCCCCCCCCCCAATTCATTACTGTTAAAGTCTCGCTTTCTCTTGCTCACTCTTCCTTTTTCTCTCTCTTACTCTTTCGCGCTCTCTCTTTAGATCTCCGACTCTTTCTTTTTCTCGCTTAATCTCTCTCTCTCTCTCTCTCTCTCTCTCTCTCTTTCTCTCTCTCTCTCTCTCTCTCTCTCTCTCTCTCTCTCTGACGCACTGTGTTTTTATTGTTATTTTTTACCTTCCATCTCAGGCTCTCACTCTGTCACTCTCACTTTAATCTGGTTGCTGTGTGAAAGCTAATATAGGTCCTTGATTGACGTCAGTACTGTGTGAAAGCTAATATAGGTCCGTGATTGACGCCAGTACTGTGTGAAAGCTAATATAGGTCCTTAATTGACGTCAGTACTGTGTGAAAGCTAATATAGGTCCTTAATTGACGTCAGTACTGTGTGAAAGCTAATATAGGTCCTTGATTGACGTCAGTACTGTGTGAAAGCTAATATAGGTCCTTGATTGACGTCAGTACTGTGTGAAAGCTAATATAGGTCCGTGATTGACGCCAGTACTGTGTGAAAGCTAATATAGGTCCTTAATTGACGTCAGTACTGTGTGAAAGCTAATATAGGTCCGTGATTGACGCCAGTACTGTGTGAAAGCTAATAAAGGTGTTTGATTGAAGTCAGTACTGTGTGAAAGCTAATGTAAGTCCTCGGTTGACGTCAGTACTGTGTGAAAGCTAATTTAGGTCCTCGGTTGACGCCAGTACTCTGTGAAAGCTAATGTAGGTCCTCTGTTGACGTCAGTACTTATGGAAAACTAGTGCACTATTCTAAGTGGATGCTAGTATTGCCTGAGAGCTAGTGTGCCGTCTTTTGTGGAAGTTAGTGCTTCGTAAAGGCTGGCATACGTTCTGTCCAAAGTAGACGCTTTGCTGATGAAAGCTAGAATACTGTCCAGAATGAACGCTAGTGCTGCGGGGATGGTGTTGTACGAACCTTAGTTAGTGCCAGTTTCTCATGACGAATATTGTACAGGGGACAAGTTCAAGGTTCTTTTCCAGATCGTGTTTTTTATACGTTAGGCATATCCACAGTCATCGATCTCCTAAGCATGTCTTTTAGTGTTTTCACGCAGACGAGTTCGCGGAACCCGGTTTTCTTCAGTATGGATTGGTGTTAGGGTCAGAGTTAGGAGTTAAGATTAGATTAAGGTTTCGGTTTAGAGTAAGGGTTAGTGCTAGAATAAGTCTAGGGTTAGTCAGTGTCTCTGAGGTGGCCAGAGCTGACAAAGACCCTAAACATAATCCTAAGCTTTTAAAAACCCTACGTTCCTGCTCCTTTTTGGACACTGCTGGAATTACCTTTGTTTGGGGGGAGGGGGGTGGGGGACTTAACAATGTAATACTCCACCCCTTTAGTTTAGTTTCTTAGTTAGAGCTCAGTAGATAAATCTCTTCGTTCTGCAGTCACTCGGTAGCCACCGCGGTTTAGCGGCTAGACGCTCGCCTACGGATCGGAAGGTCCTGGGATCCATTCCTTCTTTTTTTTTTTTTAAATGACACAGGCTCCCAGGTCGACCCAGCCTTGAGTGGGTACCAGGTAAATCTTGGAAAGTATAGGCGACCGGCGTGAGGGTGACCACGTCCGCCACCAATTCTGTTTGGTCTATGAAAAATAGGTCTAGCCCTGTATCACCAATACACCCAAAGAAGTGGAAAAGGGACCTTTACATTTACGTTTCCTGCAGTCACCCTGAGTGTTTTCACTTTTTGAACTTAAAAGTACATTGACCCCGCCCTACTTGACTGAAAAACGTTCTACTGATTTCTTACCTCCATAGGATAGGCACGTGAGCTAATTAAATGTTCGGATCCGGTTTCAGAGCCGCTTCCCCAGTGAAAGTGGAATTGCAGCGCTCGAAAGACACCTGAGGGAAGCCCGCCGCCTGTCACGGTCACCGGTGTTTTACCTGCTAGACTCACAACAGCTGTGGAAGAGAAGGTAAAAATACGAGCATTGTCTTTATTTACAATCAATGTTATTATTTTATACATGTTGTTGCCAGATGCTTAAATACTAGTATGAAAGTCTCCGTGTTCAAATCCGCATCGAGAAGATTTTTTTTTGTTTTGTTTTGTTTTTGAAAACGGTCAACTAAAAGAGATGAAGCCTTATTACAGGTTTTCGAAAACAGTGGGTAATGGAGAATGAAAAGCAATAACAAAATGAAAAATCTGTGTACATCACCACTGATCACTGGCATCATGAGAGCTAATAGACTGAAATGGTTGGAGCATATCAAAAGAATGTCAGATGACAGAGAAGTAAAAACTGTATACAAAAAGGGGATGAATGGTCGTAGACCACAAGGCAGAACAAGAATACGATGGAGAGATAATGTCAAGACAGATCTGCAAAAACTTAGTGTCACCAACTGGAAAGAGAAGGCCAACCAGAGAGATGAGTGTAGGCAGGTGATATCTGCAGCAATGAACCTAAAGGACTCCGAATGCTTAAGAAGAAGTTGAAAACGGAATGAAGGAAATCTCCTTGAAAGTAAAGGCGGTAGACATACTATCGAATGATGATTGGTCTTTTTTTTAATCTAGCTTCATATGCCTCCGTCACTACTATAATTATCCTTCAATTCAACCTACATATTAGGGCTAACAAATAGTCTAAATAATGTATTATGAGTTGGCGTTTACGGCTTAGTCGTTGCGAACGCGCTTCGTAATGCCTGGGGTGCGATTTGCCATGCTCTGATTTCGACAGTGGGGCAGAAAAATGACCGTCCAGAGAGCAGTGGCAAACTACTGAACGTAAAATTTGCCTAGAAAAACCACAACAGCCAAAAATTTGCTGGAGTTGGTTCTGCAAGGTCATTTTAAGGATACGCAACAAGCTTTTTAAATGGGTAGGTCCGCCGTGGTGTAGTTTCTGGACGCTCGCCTTGTCGTGGGATTAAGTCCTGACGAAGCCGGACATTGAAAAAAATTGTATCTAGTCCTATTTGCCAAATAGGACAGAGGGCGTGGGAATGGGTCATATCCAGTTTTTGTTCCGTGGTATTTCTAACAGATGCAAGAGTGGTGCTTCGGGCACTCCAATCTGCAAAACTACTTGGTATACGAACACTGATCTCCAAACTAGGCAAGGTAACTATGCAATAGATACCATCCCACTGTGGAGTTTCCGGATATGAAAGAGTTGATAAACTAGCTAAGGAAGGTGCAAATGAAGAACAACCTGACGTACGAAGCTCTTAGCAGCAAAAGAAGAGAATAATCAAATCAATCAGAAAGCCACTAAAACCGGTCTCTTGTCAGTAAAAGAAGAAAATAATCAAATCAATCAGAAAGCTACCAAAACCGGTCTCTTTTCAGTAAAAGAAGAGAATAATCAAATCAATCAGAAAGCCACAAAAACCAGTCTCTTTTCAGTAAAAGAATAATCAAATCAATCAGAAAGCCACCAAAAACCAGTCTCTTTTCAGTAAAAGAATAATCAAATCAATCAGAAAGCCACCAACACCAGCACAAAACTATTACCATTTTATGGAAAGACCAAAGCAAGTTATTTTTCTACGCCTTAGAACAGGACACAATCGACTTTGCAGCCATATGCACACACAATTTAAAAATAAGCGAATCAGCCATGTGCCTATATGGATTTGTACCTGGGACATCAGATCATTTTAGTTTTACGTTAGTTTCCTAGAAAAAGTAGGTCATGTTTTATTGAAAATTTTGTTGGGCTGGTCTACTTTCCTGCAGGTTACGGGTGTGTGGCTCTGTTGTTTGCTTTCTGGGTTGTCTTGCGTTGACGTTTTTCTTCCAAGAAAAGGAATGCCTGTGAAATAGGTTGCAGCTTCCTTTAGGGGCGTTGTGTGTTAGACCCAGTTTGTCCATGTTTTTGGGGTGTTAAAAGCACTGGCAGACTGAAAAATACAACAAGCGATTTCATCGACACTGCGGAAAACCCACGTAACCTTGTGCGAAGGACACGTGTCTCAAGGTCGACTAATCAGAAGTTAGCTAGTGCATAGTGTTGTGTAAATGGGGAGACCAACGTTAGTTTTACCGTTTTGTAAATGGGGGGGGGGGGGGTATGGGGTGAGTGAGCGTGTGGGTGGGTGGGCATGACAAGCTAAAAGGCTCATCAGCTGACGACTGTATTTAGTAAGTAAATTTTACCCACCAGGACATCACACAGAGCGATAAACACCCGGTGACACAAAGTATCGCCATGCGCATGAGGATCACCCACGGAGACGTCCCAGGAACCCTGTTCAACCGTTAGGTTATATTAGGGCCCTCGCCAACAGCAAGGGTGGGGCTTAAAAATACCGAAAAATTGCGTCCTAGAAGCGGACGACTTATATGATAGTACTGTATTTAGGCAACACGCGACAGTTTTTGTAGTTCTGTCTGTCCCACTCCATAATTTATTCAATTGTTTTAGTCTTTGAAGAGCAATTGACAATCGTCGTAATTACAGTCTACACGAAAGATGTTCGGTCTCTCTCTCTCTCCCGCCTCGTGCACTTTCCAACCCAATGTGTCTCTTTTATCCTGTTATATCCTGTGCCCATCTTCGTGCTAGTCGGTCCCTGCATTCCTGAAATAGACAGGCATGTAGGAATTCAGGAGGACAGAAAGACACGCTAATACAGGAGATTGACACTTTTCTGTCATTCCAGACGATAGTGTTACAGTGGGTAACAACTCTTTTGCCATGAAGTTGATCCGTTATGTAAAACAGATTCACTTGGGGGGGGGGGGGGGGGTGGCATCAGTGGCAGATCTTCGAAAGTGTGGGTGGGGTCCTCAGGTATTATACCAACTGGAAACACCCAAATAAGGAATTATAGGGACACAGAGGAATCACAGCCCACGGCGATGGCGAGTGTGACTAGCAAGACCCGCACGCCTTAAGAACAACCTTCCATAATTAGAGCATGCAATTTCAAAACCATTGTTCCTATAGGGTATTTTTAGTTTGCTCCTCAGACGCGCAGGTACCAACCTTTCTGCAACTATTTTGTCCTTTATTTTATTCTCTTTCTGATTTTCATACTCCAATCCACGGCAATTTGTTCCCACGAATCTACCCTAATACATGTATCATTCATTTCCCGCTTGCAAACATCTTTACATCGTAATAGAGGACGGCCTGGACCTATTCTGCCCAACTGTAATTCTCTATAGAGGATGTCCTTATGGACTCTACCATGCATTATTCTCAGTTAGTGTAGTAAATGAGTTTCTTCTTCTTCTTTGCATTCGGTTTCGTATGCTCAGATCATACCATCAGGTGCTTTGCCTCTATGAATTCGCATGAGTTTAGAACTCACTACTAGTAAACTAATACATTCGCAGGCAACAATATCCACACATAATAACGCTTACCTGCATGTCCATTGTTCTCCAAAGTCATTGACACGCCTTTGACTGTGTCATAGTTTTGGAACCGCAGGGGCTGCTTGGCTAAGGTAGACTCCAGCTGTACGTCTCCCTTAAAGATGTTGATTGGCGATTGTTTGTCCCCACCGCAGGCAGAGAATTCTGCTTTCCACTCTTCAGGTCCTGTATCAGATCAGATGTATTAAATGGTTTTGCACGTATGCCTTCTCAGGGTCCCCTAGTTTGTGTGAGGAATAGACCCACAGCCCCTTTCACGCATGACGTAAAAGACACCAAATGACAAAATGTCTAAAAACCCTCAGGAACAGAGACATGAAAGGATCTGTTTTCACCAGTGGCGATGGATGCAGGCATATTATGTCAGGCTCGTATTTCTTTGAACACAAGCCGCATTGTAATTTACGCTATCAGCTGCAATGGATGTAGCATGAAATACATCGGTGTAACGGGGATACCACGAGCTAATATATATGGTAGTGTTAGAAGGTTATAGAATGGGCTTTAGCTAGATTATTGGGAAGACAGAAGTAATGATGAAAAAACAATAGTGCCTAAATATGTACTAAAAGTCTACTTGTTTTTTACAACAAGTATAGAGATCGAAGTATATAAAGACATGGATAACATCCGCAGAAAGATGTCACACTGATGTTTGTTGTTTGTTTGTTTGTTTTAGTATCAAGAAGCCATGAGTTGTTAACCCTTAGGCTCGGTATTATGGATATCGCAACATTTCGGCCTTGATTCCATTGTAAATACCGTAAATCTGGCAGAAATGTGGCTTTTCTGCCTACCCCCGGGAGTGAACCCGGACTACAAGGAGTTCGTCATCTGGTCACCGCCCAATCCGGTTTAGCCAACTACGCTAGAGAGCCGGGCGTGTCACAATGATAAAGGATAAAACATTTTGTTTTAAAGACAATAAACATTTCATGAAAAAAAGCACACACACACACACACACATGTCACTGGAGAGTAACAAAGAATTATCGCATGCTAGATACAGCCAACTTCATCAAATGGCGGTGAATCCTGGACAACTAAAAAACAAGCCAAGAGATTTTGTAGACCTTCGTGGATGTTTTTTTACAGAAGAATCTTTAGAATTCACTGGACAGCCAAAGCAAGAGCAAACAAGATGTTTTGAAAGAGGCGAGGGCTCAACGACAACTCATTACAAACATCAGAAAGAAACAGGCATCATTTTTGATTTGCCTTATGAAAAGAAGCACACTGGAAGATTGATCACTGGAATTATCTGTGTTGAAAATAAAAAGAACAGAGGAAGACAACGTGAGAAGATTCTTGACATCCTGTTGTCACGGCATGGAGGTGGTTATCAGCATTCAGACTAATACATGCTGTTAAAGATCGCAGACTGGAAGAGGCCTGATCGCCCATGTCAGTCAAAAAGGCACTTAATGATGATTGTGATGTAGATAACTTTCATAACGAATCAGAAAGCTTAGCTTTAGGAAGGCACCTGCGTATTCTCTTTCGAATGACACAAAACATTAAGACTCGGTGCAGTCTTCATGTCAGATTTAACAAGTATATATGTTTATTCGGAACAGCTTTGGTTAGTTTCCACCCAATTCCTGTCGAAGGTAAATATTTTATTATGTGTTTTGTGACTGTGTAAAATGATTCCCGTACTGTCTCTGTGAAATTATGCGCCTTCCAACATTGCAGGCATTGGAATGTTAGAGGCATGCCAGTTTGTGTGTGTCAATGCAGAACTGGTTGGCAGTTATTGACGTAAAGTGTTAAGGCTTCAGATATACTAGATAAACCCGTGGCGGGACATGCTGTTGGATTCTGGAGCTAGTGTGATCTGCACAGAACAGACGGTTTTGACGATTTTCAAAATGCAGTGGAAAAGACAGGAAGTCTTTTAATTGGGCTGCATCAAGTGATTTGAGTTCGAGCTGATTCAAGAACCGACATCTCAGAACTCGGGGCATTACCAAAGCGCTCCGTCGGCATCTTCAGCAGCCAGCGCAGAGTTCCAGTATCAATGATGGCAGCAGCATCCTGCTAATATGTCCGTCTTGCCTTTTCCCTGAGCGTCGAGTATCGGCCTAATCCCCTAGCCACTTCCCGCTGAGCTCCCCACGGGTGAGGAATATTGTCTGGATTTTTCTCCGGGATACGCCAGTGAGTTGGGAAATGAATAGGCAGACAGACTGGCTGGCTCTGTACAACTTGGTGGAATACTCATGCATGATAAGGCAGACGTGGTTAGTGCCTTGTGGGGAGAGCGTGTACAGTTCGGAGGAGCAGATGGATCACCACAGTCTGGTGAGATTGATGCAGGGGGAAGTGACGAGAGGTTCTGGCAGGATGCTCGAGGCTCAGAGGAAAGGCAAGACGGACGTTTGACCAGAATACTACTGACGCCATTAGTATTGAAACTCTGCACTGGCTGCTGAAGATGGGGACGGAGCGCTTATAGAAGTCCCTGAGTGCTGTGATGTCGGTTAATAAATTACCTCAACCTAACTTAAGTCAACATTTCCTAAACATCCCGTGGAAAAGACAGAAGCACAGTTCTTTGAGCAGATTTTTAGTAGAAGTCAAACCTAATGAGCCATAGCCATGTCCAAATGGGGAAACTAGACAGAACAAAAAGGGGGGAAAAAGCAAGAGTTTCAGATTCCTGAAGTTTTATTGAAAGAAGCACTCTCCTTCCCAAAAAATCATCTCCTACTCCTTCCTTTTTCAGTACCATCCTAATAGGCGCTCGACTCGCTTCGGGAAGATAAACTGAGGTTAAATTTAAGTCGATCGTCGCTGGTGCTATGGAGTTCGTGTCTTTTGCGACGTTTTGGGCAGGAACCTACCCCTTCTGTGTAGAAAGACTAAGTTGTATGGGATTCACTCGGCGTAATGAAGTCGATATTCTCCAATTTGACTTTGACCAAAGTTAAAATTCTCTTTCAAATCGTTTCAGTGTCATATTCTGCTGGAGAAACTGAGTTGTGGAAAATCAGGCCAGTTTGTAGAGCAGCTGATGGAGACGACTACTAAGAAGGACAACATATACAGATGTTTGGGACACATATCTTACCACCTTGTCCATAGTAACTCCAATCTGAAACATGCAAGATAATTCGTGGTCAGATAAAGTTGCAGACATAGACAAGTTCCACGTCCTTATGCGAATAAGGCCTATAGTTTTAGCTCTATATTATAGAGACCTCTCTGCACTCAGTGGGCGATGTGGTAAAAATCACGCCGACCGCCTTTACTTCCTAGGAATTTACCTGGGACCATTTTGAGGCTGGGTCGACCTGGTAGCCAAGGTCATTTCTGAATACAAAAAAGTTCTGCTCCGTCAGGATCTGAATCCACGACTTTCCGATCCACATACGAGTGTCTAGCCGCCACACCACGACAGCTTCTAAACAAGTTAAAGGCTAATGAACATTGCCCACAAACATTTCATCACATTAGTAGCGTCACTACTAAAAGTTCACTGTGGCCTCAGCCGACGGCAAGCCTAGTTTTAGTGCGCATTAATAATATTTCATCTTTTTCTTCGTCCATTCGTTATCCCTGCCAGTGATTTCCAGACGGAAAGGCCACAGATTTCTATGACGTCTGTGGCGTGAGGATTGTCTTCCCTTGTCCAATACAGCTTGGTCTCCAATAGAATACCAACCAGGGAAATCTGAAACTGTGAAAATTCCGTTCACATTCTAAGTTGTTCGACTTTTGAGGATGTTAAGGAGGTCGAACACAGAGGTACTACTGTAGTTGGATTTTCTCTGCTTGTCTGTTTATTACCTAGAGTTCAGATGTAGTTTTTGACTTACCTTTATAAGGTAATACAATTTTTTTTAAATACCTGTGGGCAACAAACCTGAGTCTCCTGTACTGTCTTTGGCGACTGTCCAGCCATGTGGGCCTCAATCTTTAGGCTCAAGGACAATCCCCCACCCCCCCCCCCCCCAACTTTTTTAATCCCTAGTCGTAAACCGTCCTTAAAATTGATTATGATAACAACCTCCAGTAGTGACAAAGTGTGTTTTAAATTTTGAGTATTGAAACGAATACACTCAGAACAAAGACACACATTGAGAAATGATATCTTCTGCCTAAATCAGCGGCACTAACATGGAAGAATCCTCAAGCAGTCTGTAAACGTGAAATTGTAAATAACTTGTTTCTTCACGTCAGTGGCGCTTCGAGGCTTCAACCAAGACCGGCTCCATGTGACGCGTCATTCTGCTGATGTCACCAAACCGGGCTAACGATACGTTAACGCAGCGTTTCTCAAACTTTTATTCCTCGGGCAAAACAAACATTTGTGAAGCACATCTGCCCTAAAAGCGGTTTGAATACTTGAGGAAAAAAATGCAAATTTAATGTTAAGCAGATTTCAAAGAATTCTAGACTATGGCCGCAGCACCCAGTTTGAGAATAGCTGCTTTAACGTATCTTTAGCCCGGTTTGGTGACGTCAGCAGCATAGTCTTGCCAGTAAATACGTTCTCGAAACCAGTTCTTCTAATCGTATGTAAAAAAAAATATGACTGTAAAAAACATAACGAAACAATATCTATGGACATGTGGTTACACAGAAAAATAGGTCGTTTTTCGAGGCAACAAAAACCCTCAATTAGAGTGGTTCTTAATAGACTGCGAATGAAAAGAGAATTATTAAAATAATTTTTTTTAAATGAGAAAGAGAGAGGGAGAGAGAGAGAGAGAGAGAGAGAGAGAGAGAGAGAGAGAGAGAGAGAGAGAGAGAGCGAGCGAGGGGGGGGGGGAGAGGGAGAGAGGACGAGAGAGACAATTCAAATATGTTGGCCAGACATATTACGTATTTAAAACCATGCGGGAAGAAAAAGTCGAGGGTAACAGAGCAAGAGGTAGACAACATTACAAGTGGGTGGTGGAGAAGAGATGGATAAACAGCGTTTTGAGAGGCAGTACTTCTAAGCCAAGCGACAGAGCGTGTTGAAGATCAATTACAGCCAACCCTCATTGTGGAGACGGTACCTGTTTGATTGAAATAATTGCTAAATGATTTGAACCCACGCCATCTAAACGAAGAGAGTCGCCATGGCGTAGCGGCTAGACGCTCGCTTGCGGATCGGAAGGTCGTGGGTTCGCTCCCTGGCGGAACCAGATATTTTTCAAAAATGACCTTGACATCCAGCTCGACCCAGCCTTGAGTGGGTACCGGGTGCAGTCCCGGGAAGTAAAGGCGGTTGGCGTAATACTGACCACATCACCCATCTTGTGTCGATTGGTCTATAAAAATATAGGTCTAGCCCAATATGCCCTATACGCCTAAAGGCGTGGAAAAGAGACCTTTACTCGACTTACCTGCTGCTGGTACTCCCTTAAGAAAGACTAACCCACAGACAACAGCAAGCTCTAGTGTCGACATGTTACTAAATGCTCAACTTTCAACAGAAAACCTCACAACAGTCAATGTATCAACTGTATTGAAAATCAGTTTCTACCAATCAAACCACCCTTAGTATCTGTAGAATCTATACTGAAAATATCACAAAGGCTTATAATTTGCATCAGGCATTTCTTGGTCTTGTAATCTCCTGT
Source organism: Candidula unifasciata (assembly GCA_905116865.2). Lineage (NCBI taxonomy): Eukaryota > Metazoa > Mollusca > Gastropoda > Stylommatophora > Geomitridae > Candidula > Candidula unifasciata. The sequence goes on from CAJHNH020005440.1 coordinate 13,686, forward strand.
CTGAGCTAAGTCTGAACTAAAAACTTTTCGCCAAATCCTCTCATTAGATGAAAGCTCCAAGAAAAATAAGACGAAAACATTCAAGAGAGTAACAATCTTCTTCTATCTGACTTTTGTTTTTAAAGACTGTTTATTGTGTTCATAAACGTGCTTCGGTGCAAAATAGATGATTTGTAAACAGAATTTCCCGAACGGGTTTTCGAGACTAATATTTTTGGTGGGAAGAGAATAGATCCGATATCCCACACATGTCGCAACGGCTACTTGATGATGTTGTATCGTGCGTTAGTTCTCTCCACCACTGAATATGCTTTCACCATCATGACGCTCAGCACCACACAAATGAACAGACTGGAAAAAAAATTTGAAAACGAGGCGATGCGTATTATTCTTGGATGCACTAGAGACACCTCTTGTAAATTCATGCGATACCTCTATGATTTCCCCACAATGGAAAACAGAATCAAACTACCCAGGGCTGTTGCTTTCCTCAAAGTGAATCAGACCATCCACACCCACTTTATGAGGAATTCTTCAAGCAAAACAAGAATTGACAAAACAAAGCAAATCCTGGATGGGTCGGCCTGAGGATGCCATCGAACATGTTTGCCATCTTACTGACATTAATTTTGGAATTAAATGGATATGTATGCCTCCCCCTCTAAACATTATTATTACAGTCCATATTACATTTGATGGAGGCTGTAGAAAGCACATTCCTGGCATTGTTGACACTTTAGTCAGAACACTGACTGACGAAAACTCAGATAAAGGTGATGCTATAGTTTACTCTTGAGCACGTCCTGTCCGCGTGCAGGAAAGCCCTAGGTCAAGGCAGGTATACCTGGCGCCACAACAAGGTGCTAAAGGAGTTAGCAGCCGTTGTCGACCAGGCTAGAATGAGGGCTAACGCCAGAGCCAGTTCTAGTATCGTCCCCATTCGTTTTCCTCAAGGCTGGGCAAGGTTCCAACTGGTATAAGGTCAACAAAAACGCATTCGCTCTATTCTGTGCTAGAGACTCTGCGAGTGGACTGGTTACTGGCGTGTTGATCGTGCCAGGCATGAACGGTACCCGAGCTTGATCAGTAAAACCGGCCTGCGGACCGGACATCGTTCTCCTTCATGCGCAAAAACGGCTAACTCATCATGATTTGAGTTGACTGTCCCGTTTGAGTCGCGTTATGGAGGAGAATCATTTGTACGCTACCAAGGGGATGAATGGCGCCTTCTCTGTTACAACTAGTAGCCTTACAATGGAAACTATGGCTGTAACAAGGGCTTTAGCATGGCTTGGTACTCGAAAGTTCACACATGTCTTAGTGACTCGATGAATATGCTTTAAAAAATCCAAGCTGGATTTATCAGGAATGAATGGATCGCAACAATAAGCACTTTACGAATATCTGCTCTAATCTTCATCTTTGTGTCATGTCATCCAGGTGTTCAAGGAAACGAACGTGTAGACTATCTTGCTGACACTGCGTTTGCTATGGCTGGCCCAGTACTGGACAGAGGTGATGTTATCAATGCCATGTGCTGCACTTACTGTACCGAGGAGCACGCCAAAGGACATGACTTCGTATCCCTGTCTAGACTGATGGACATGGGGGTGCAGCCTGGAGCTGCAAGAAATTAGCATTTTACTAAGGGGACAAGACTTTTCATTACCCAACGCATAACAGGCATCATCAGTCGTCTTACACTTGTGGAGCTTTTGAGGAGGAGATCTCAGCACCCAGGGATTTGTCCTGAGTGCTGCAATGATATTCCTTTCTAATCACTAATGTCTCAAAAGTGAATATTAGGGATTTGCTGAAATCGAATCTGTTCGACCGAAAAGCGCTGATATCGCAGCCTAGATGTAAACGACAACACACTCTCAGTGGTATTTTTAAGGGCGATCAAAGGAAAGGTAAAGGACGTTATGTTTTACGCAGAATGTTGGATTAGGAATCGATATCACATCACCCGAGACACTCCCATAAGTGCTAAGTCTTTATCTTTAGCAGCAGACGCTAAATTCAAATTCTGATGGTACCAGTAACCGTCTGATTGTATATCCGTCTCATCCTTCCCTTGAGCGTTGAGCGTCAGCCAGATCCTCTGGTAACTCCTCGCAGCGACATTTTCCCTAGACAGTAATGATCTATTTGCGCATTCGCACTGTTTACTAGCTCCCAAAGAGCCCACGATGTCTAACTTGTCATACATCAATTCATCACCAAGTGGTGAAGAGCGAGGCAGTCTATCTGCCTGCTCCTTTCCCAACACACTGGCATATCTGAACAAAATATCTAAAGGATGCTAACTACCCGGGACCTCTGAAGTGATGCTTACCACACTGCTCGAAACATTCCTGTTTTTTTATTTTTTTTTTATTTACCTTTCTCAACATGCTATGTGAGTCAGTTACAACCACGGCATGTGTGTACAGCTGATTGTCAAGCCAGCGGAAGGCAGCAGAGACTGCCTCCAACTCCATTCTCAAACTAGACGTTGTGATATCACAAACCAGTCTTTGTTGCACTAAGCGACTCCCATTCGCCTTAGCTAGGAAACCTCGTGCACTTCGTCTGCCCCTCAACACAGAGCCATCTGTATATATACAGTCACATCACTTGGGCGGGAATTGTCATGAATCATTTGTTGAACTTCTGATTCTGTAGCACCAGCTGACCACTTTTAACTGCATTGCTGAATAGACCTGATGGGTTTGTAATGATGCTACTGATGTGATGGTGTCAAGTACATAAACTCCCATGTTTACATCTTGCGATGATTATTACCATCATTGATGGGGAAAGGTGTTGGGGGAGAGGGGGGGGGGGGGCTTGTGAGTTGATATGATTTGACTGGTCTGATGGTGTCTGGAACAAACGTTCATGTTTAAAACGTTCCAATGTTTACTACAATCGCTGATATCAATGTGTATCATCGTTCGGAGATATCTCGACTTTGTGTCGCTATAAGCGAATTTTCTTCTTTGCTAGAATAAGTAACTAGCAAATACATGCGTGGACACGATGTCGGTTGTTAATGTAGTGTTATTCGTGAACCACGTGAGTTTTATGTTCAGTAAAAAACAGATATTGATTATGATAATTAAATTCACTTGCTTGTGACGATAGAACTTGTAGTTCATGCACTTGCTCTGGCTAGGCGTTACCTATATTGTTGCAGTCAGTTGTTGCAGATATGTACTACGATTATTCACATATCCTTTGCCATGGTTTGATCAAATTGTATGCCCCCTGCACAGAAGAACCCTTTTTTTGGCTCTACTTTTCCTGTTTTTGCTGTTCAGCGGGGAACTACTTATTGTCCTAACCACATGTTCTTTTTTCCTCATCCTAGTTTTTCCATTTTCCTCTTCCCGCTAGCACATACGTAACTATCTGTCCCTAAATCTATGAGTTTAATCATCAATGACTCCACCCGTTTCTCTGTAGTTTAGTTGTTCCTTCTGCATGTGCCTGTCATTCTGTTTATCTCTACTTGATTCTACGTCTGTCTGACTATCAACCATTGTTGGTCTATATAAATATGAGTCTGGCGTTATGTCACTAGGAAGTAAAGCTCGGTCTCCTACGAGTTACGCCTGGCCACACTAGAACGGAGGATGATCCTCTAGGATAACATCAGGAAGATAGGGGTAGAAGAAATACGTTATGACAGTGGTCAGCAAATCGCCGCTCGCTATCCCTATGAACGTTCTCTCTAGACCACTATGGGACTTGATATTCTAAAATACCCCAGCTTTTGAGAAACGATGCTGGGTACGAGCTAGTTCTCCTTGATGCTCAAGATGTCAAAGTTTCTCTTCTTCTTGGTCCACGGTATTCTAAGAATTTTTCTGTAGCATTTCATCTCAGAAGCTCAGATTTCCTCTATTTAAAAACTGACTGAGAATCCTTGACTCGCATCCAGTAGGTTGCCATGGCAAAGATGCATGATCTCAAATAGTTACAGTAACTTGCTTGCAAGTGCTAGGCCATACGTTAAGAACAGAACAGACCAGCAAAATCTGCATAGTGTAGACGTGGACAAGGAAGACTGATGGATGATGCTTCCAAGAGATAGACTAACAGCAGTCTCAAAATTACAACCACATAAACCTGTCTAAGAGGACACACACAAACCTGTCTAAGAGGACACACACAAATCTGTCTAAGAGGACACACACAAAAACTGTCTAAGAGGACACATGTTTAAGGAAACATAAATATGTTTCAAAGGACTCAGACATCTCTAAGAAAACTAAAACACGTGAAAGAGGACATAAACATGTCTATGAAAATACTAGCATGTAAAATAGAACATACACTTTTCATTGAAAAAAAAAAAAAAAAAACCATGAAAATATCGAAGATGTCATATATAAAAGAAAACACAGACCTGTCTAAAACAGATGTTTAAGTAAGTAGAAACATGTCTAAGAGGATTAAACACGTCAAAAATGACATGGTCATGTGTAAGACAAACATTCGAAGAGGACACATCCATGCCACAAAAAAGACACAAACATGTCTAAAAAGAAACTCGAAAATCAAAGAAGACACAAAACATATCAGGCATTTCGCATCAATTCTCTTTATACAGTCAATTACATTTGAGTGTCGGTGTCCAAAATGTTGACAATTTCAGGTGGAATAAATCAGCGGTCAGTGTAGCAGTGACTAGATGCTCATCCTATGTCTTGAGTTCACATCCGTGTAGATAAACATTAAACATTTTTATTTATTTATTCAGTACTTGCGCAGATCCACTCTAAATTGATACCATGAAATATCACGGAAGGTAAAGGCGGCTAGCGTGATGTTGATAAGTCTATTCATCAAATGTAGACTGTTCTTTAACTTGTTAGCCTTGCATCATGACCGATGCGTCAGTAGTGTGGGATAAGGTGGTTTATTGTTTGTTTATGTCCGAAATGATTGGTTTATGTGAAAAATAATTGGTTTGTATAAGAAATAATGTGTTTGTATAGGAAATAATTATTTTATGTAAGAAATAATTGGTTTATGTCAAAAATTTGGTTTGTTAAGGAAATAATTAGTTTGTATAAGAAATAATGGGTTTGTATAAGAAATAATTAGTTTATGTAAGTAATAATTGGTTTACATAACACGTAATTGTTTTACATAAGAAATAATTGGTTTAGGCAAGAAATAATTGGTTTATATTGGAACTAGTTTGCTTATGTTAGAAATAATTAGTTTATGTAAAAAATAGTTGGTTTGTTTAAGAAATAATTGGTTTACATGGAAAATAATTAGTTTATGTAAGAAATAACTCCTTTATGTAAGAAATAATTGGTTTGTGTAGGAAGTAATCTGTTTATGCAAGAAATAATTGGTTTGTATTAGAAATAATTGGTTAATTTAGGAAATAATTAATTTGTGCAAGAAATAATTGGTTTGTAAATACAATAATTAGGAAATAATTGGTTTATGTACGAAAAAATGTTTTGAATATCAAATGAGTGGTTCACTTAAGAAATAATTAGTTGATGTAAAAAATTATTTGTTTTATTGAAGTTTGTAGTTAATGTAATATACGTCTGACAAGATACTTGCTAATTTAACTTGTTAGCTTATGCAGTGTGAATCAAAACAAAATACTTGGTAATTTATCCTGGTAATTTAACTTGATAATTTAACTTGTATTAATTTAATAAGAATGCGTCTGACGAAATACGGCCAAATATTATATCTATACTGTTGCCCTCCAAGTGTCGCTGTTGATACACAAGGCTTTAACAAGTGGTCTCTATTGCTGCCGGTCTGCTGCTATGCTATCACATGTCAGTTTACATTCCTTCATTTCCTGTTGTACTGTTTTTCTCCAGGTTTCCTTAAGTGGCCCAAGTCTCCCTTTTCCATATACCATCTACTGAAAAGCTCCATCGACAGACTGATCAGTATGTCCCCTCCGTGCTGATACCTAGAGGTTTATCATACTATCCTGTCAGTCAGTCAGTAGCATGCCCTTTAAAGAACCTTGCTCCCATAACAATCCTTCGAAAAACTTTTCGATCACAAGCAAGATGTCCAGCGTCCGATACACCCATCTGGAGATCATAACCAATAACGGCAACACTATTCTGACATTTACATCAATCTGGACAGTAGACCAACAAGACAGATCCCAAGTTTAACTTTTAAAGAAGTCCTAATTATATCACCGACAATTGTACATCCGCCAGATGTAACCTGCAGTTCTATGAGGACAAGGAGCTGTCCTTGCCAAAGTGTGACGAGGATTCTGCAGATATGTCCAAGCATCTTCACATTCTTACTTTGATAACATTCAGCTGTGATGAATATTTTGTTTGCACCCAAAGTTAGCCATTTGTGTTCTTGCTGGGCCAAACTACTCGCAAATTTCTCCGTTGAGTTGAGTGAAAAACTGACATCACAGCACTCGGAGCATTCCCATGCATGCTCCGTCCTCGTCTTTAGCAGCCAGCGCAGCTTCCATACTGATGGTACAAGTCACAATCTGGTTATATGTCCATCTTGCCTTTCCTCTGAGTGTAGTGAGCCTGCCAGACCCTCTGGCTACCCGCAGGTGCCTCATTCTCTTCAGGCCATAATCATCTTCTTTCTCTACTGATTCTGTTGCTTGTTCCCAAAGGGCCTTGACCACATCTGCCTAGTCATGTATCAATTCACCACCAAGTGGTGCAGATCCAGCCAATCTGTCTGCCTGTTCATTACCCACCACGCCGGCATCGGCCAGAGAAAAGATCCAAAGTATGCTCACTACCCGTGACCTTCCCAGTGAATCTTGCCACTCTGCTCGAAGCATCCCTGTCTTCACCGCTCTCAGCATGCTTTCAGAGTCTATGACAATTACGAGAAGTGTATGTATCATTTTTGTAAGTTTCTCGTTAAACATTTATTGATAAAACTGTGTTAGACTATTAATTCTGCCCATATATATATATATATATATATATATATATATATATATATATATATATATATATATATATATATATATATAATTTTCCTTGTTGAAAACTTACAAACTTCATGATTGCTTTAACTTCGTTAGACATATTGTAGGTTAGGTTCCTTATACTCTGAGGCCCAGTGTGGGATGCAGTTTTGTGGTTATTTTAAAGCCCCACCCTTGCTGTTGCCGGGCTTCTTAATATAACCAAACCTATAGGTTGAACAAGGTTTCTGTGAACTGTTTCAGTGTGATCCTAATCCGAATGGTTGCCCCTTATGTTACCGGGTGTTTACCGGCCAATATAAAGTCCTTGTGAGGTTGCGCTTCGTCATCATCGCACATAGATGTGTTGGTTAAAGAGGTAATAGTAGTAGTAGTAGTAGTAGTAGTAGTAGTAGTAGTAGTAGTAGTAGTAGTAGTAGTAGTAACAGCAGCAGCAGCAGTAGCAACAGCAGCAACATCGGCAGCGGAATCAATAGCTGCAGCAATACTGGTAGTAATTTATAAGTGTAAATACTATGTATAATTATAAAGGATGATACGAATATAGATTATAAGTGTTATATATATAATATACAATAATTGTGCTATGCAAATTTATGTTATAATCGGATTGTTTTATCTGTATCTGGGCATATTTAAAGTGATTGAGATTATTATTACATTAAAAAAAAAATTATTACACTTTAGGTAAATTTGTGTATTTAATATTACACAGACTTGTCTGCGTTCTTAAATG
>CAJHNH020005441.1:0-5000 GCA_905116865.2 Candidula unifasciata
CCTTTAACCCTGCAAGTCATGCCCAGTCTACGCCCGATGTGAACTGTAAGTCAAGTATTCATCAACCAGTTTAAAGCCTGTGGCGCATAAGGCGTACAATACTATAAACCCTTGTTTTATAACCCCTCGGGACGCAGTGGTTGTTTCATAGGCTTGCCAAACAGATTTTGATCTTTACTTATCGTAATATTTGAGACAGAAATATTCTAAAGTTGACGTTCTATCTAAGCCGTCCTTTTGTGGAATGCGATGTTTTTATGTTTGAAGCCTCACCCTGGCTTCTGCCGGGGGGTCCTGAATATAGCCAGGGCATAGACATGGCCTAACCATAGATATGGCCTAGCGGCTGAAAGGGGTTTCTAAGACCTCGCCATGGGTGATCCTCATACACACGGTGGCACTTTGTGTGGGGAGAGATTCTATAGTTTAAACACGAAGATAAGGTTAAGATCACGATGCTATAGAGAACAAGAGAGTAAAGTTAAAATCACAACACCAGAATGAAGACGGCGATACGGTTAAAATCATTGTATTCGAAAGAAGAAGAAGATAAGAGTTAGACCAACGTGTTAGAATGAATGAAAAGGTAAGTTTGTGATCACAACACTAGCAGGAGTACAAAATTAAGCTTAAGTTCGTCATATTAGAACGTAGATGGAGATAAGGTAAAGATTTTGGCACCAGAACAAAAAAGATAAGGTTAAGATCATGGCACCAGAACAAAGAAGATAAGGTTAAGATCATCAGTCATGTTAAAGATCATGGCACCAGAACAAAAAAGATAAGGTTAAGATCATAACACTTGAAAGTACACGAAGATAATGTTAAGATCATGGCACCAGAACAAAAAAGATAAGGTTAAGATCATAACACTTGAAAGTACACGAAGATAAGGTTAAGATCATGGCACCAGAACAAAAAAGATAAGGTTAAGATCATGGCACCAGAACAAAAAAGATAAGGTTAAGATTGTAGCACTTGAAAGTACACGAAGATAAGGTTAAGATCATGACACTAGAACGAAAAAAAAGGATACGGTTAGGATCATGACGCTAGAACGTGCATGAAGATGAGGTTAAGATCAAGGCTCTTGAAAGTATACGAAGATAAGGTTAAGATTATGGCACTAGAAACACTAGAAAGTACATAAAGACAAGGTTAGGACAATGATACTAGAACGAACACGAAGCTAAGGTCAAGATCATGACACTAGAACGTACACGAAGATAAAGTTAAGATCATGGCACTAGAAGGTACACGAAGATAAGGTTAAGATCATGGCACTAGAAGGTACACGAAGATAAGGTTAAGATCATGGCACTAGAACATAGTCCAAGTCCAAGTCCTTTTGAGAGAAAAAAAAAAAAAGAAAAGCTCGACCACGTTCAGACTGCTGCTAGCTAGCCTAGGCTGCTAACAGTCTCCGCCTATATTTGTGGTCTGGGTTATTTGCGTCACTTAAACGAAGATAAGGTTAAGATCATGGCACTAGAACGTACATGAAGATAAGGTTAAGATCATGGCACTAGAACGTACAGGAAGACAAGGTTAGGATTATGGCACTAGAACGTACAGGAAGACAAGGTTAGGATTATGGCACTAGAACGTACAGGAAGACAAGGTTAGGATTATGGCACTAGAACGTACAGGAAGACAAGGTTAGGATTATGGCATTGGACCGTACACGAAGACAAGGTTAGGATTATGGTACTAGAATGTACAGGAAGATACAATTAAGACAGTTGTACTTCCACGTACAGGAAGACAATGCCAAAACATGGCACGAGAACGCACATAAAGATACAGTTCAGATAAGTGTACTAGAACATACATTCATTGGTGGGGAAACAAAACAACGACAGAAACATGGACGGCTGCTGCACAAAACTGATCTGGATAGCGTACAGTCGTCAAGCATGGCGAATCAGACTGTCAGGCAGCGTGGATTGCACCGGTAGAGAAGCGCAGACAAACTAGAAAGAATTGTCGAAAGCTGCATTAACGGGGTGCCTAGTTGGTTATGTTCGTAGTAAACTTGTTTCAATTTATAGGTGACAAGTTCGACTTCCGGCACGACAACTATTATCATCATCATCATCGCTATCATCAAGTGCTTGCCAGCTGGCGTAGGCGTCTATATATCTCCAAAGATCTCCGTCTTTGGTGTTCTGGATGATATTTCTCAATGCTACTTCTTCTTCTTCTTCGCGTTCACCAGCTGTAAACTCTGGCGGAAAGTTCTGGTTGTTCATCCACTTCTGGACTGCAGTCCTATTCCAGAACCTGAGTGTTGCGTGTGCATCCGTTTTAAAGATCTGACTCCTTTGTATGCAGACTGCTGGTTCCTTGCCTCTCAGGCAGATGCACTCCGTCTTTGAAGGAAGCTCCCAGTTAGTCGACTCTTACGACATGGTTTAAGGTAGGCGACGGGTCTGTTCTTGTTTTTCCTATAACAGTGCCCCGGAACCCACACGGGACTCAGTGCCACTATCTCAAGCCATCCATCATCATCATCCTCTCTCTCGGCACGATAACTAAAGCTCTCATATTTTATGTTGTCTAGGGTGTCTTTCTATCTTTCTACTTTTTTTTTTTTTTTTTACTTTAGTGCCGATCAATAAATTATGTTTGTTTATTACATATATAATATTTCTACTGCTTCAAGGGTGCCATCATTGTTTATACACTTGAAGCTTTGAACATGTCGTCCAGAAAGGAGGGCCAATTAGTGAAAACCACTGCCCACGATAGCTTTTCTTTTTAAAATACATCCATTTAGGTAAATGGAAATTCCGTTTTTTGTGCAACTCCAAGAGCCGGTGCGGGTTTGGTGTGTTTATCGGGCATATTTATACACAAATAAACTACAGTTTTATTAATTTGCAATATGTATTTTTTTTTAAATTAATTATTTTTTTGAAGATAAATTAGTGTGCTGTTATTTTAATTATTATTGTATTTTCTAATAGCTCACTAACTGATCTTCAAAATGATAAAATGATACTGGTTAAACACTTCTTTTATACTGGTTAAACACTCCATATTACTAGTTGGGAACTCCCTTATTCTAGTTAAACACTCCCAATACTGGTTAAACACTCCCAATACTGGTTAAACACTCCCAATACTGGTTAAACACTCTATCATACTGGTTAAACACCCCCTCACCCTAGTTAAACACTCCCAATACTGGTTAAACACCCCCTCACCCTAGTTAAACACTCCCAATACTGGTTAAACACTCTATCATACTGGTTGAACACCCCCTCACCCTAGTTAAATACTCCCGCATACTGCTTAAATCTTGTTCGAGGAAACATTAAAAAGCAACCTCGGTTTGAACAGATCAGATGATGATGGGATATCCATGGTCGTGAATATCATCTGAGCAGTATCCAGGTAGCAGATACCGAGGATCCCACCTGATGCCCCTTTTTTGAAAGGCAGAACATGGCTGGAGGAGGAGTAGGAGGAGGAGGAGAAGAAGAAGAAGACGAAGAAGAAGAAGAAGAAGAAGAAGAAGAAGAAGAAGAAGAAGAAGAAGAAGAAGAAGAAGAAGAAGAAGAAGAAGAAGAAGAAGAAGAAGAAGAAGAAGCATGAAAAGATGATAATGATGATGGTGGTGATGGTGTTGGTGGTGACGATAACGGCGACGATCATAATAATGATGATACTAGACCAAACTGACACTAACAGTTTCCAAATACCAATTCCCGCTACACATACATCCGGATGGCACTCTGTCAATAAATACAATGTATTAAAATTCCCCGGTTCCTGATTACGATCACCACTTGCCGGTCATCAGATATGATGCCTCGGTGGCTCACGTGCCAATCTCACTTGCAATAGTCACACGTCGTTTTATGAGTTCCACACCTGGCTCTATAAAAGTGGACCCCTCCAAAGCTGCAGCATCCTGACGTCCCTCTGCATTACCAGGTAATGTTTTGCTGTGTGCGTGTCTGTGTGTTCGTCGGACATTGCTGTGGTGGTTCTTGTAACAATGCTTTATCACCTGACTGGGCTCTTTAGTTCAGTTCTTCATTTTTTATTATTATTGTCTTTTTTTAAAACTTATTCATTTGTTTTTGGTACTTATCTGTATATACACTTTTTCTGCACTAATCTATGAGTATTTTTTTTTTTTTTTTACTTTCTGCCTGTACCTTTTCCTCTACTTTCTGTTTGTACCCGTTCTTGCATGTATCTGTTTGTACCTTTTCTTGTACTTATATTTTCTTGTACTTATTTGTTTGTATTGTCATTTATAGTTTTGGGAGAGAACTAAGCAAGCTCCAGTGGAACAAGATGTGAAGAAAAAAACGCTGGCGTTGGATAGGACACACATTAAGAAAACCGGAGAACAATATAACTAGAATGTGTTTGCATTGGAACCCACAGGGGCATAGGAATAAAGGAAGGCCAAAACAACACACGGAGAAGGGAGCTGGAGAATTAAGTAAGAAAGATGGGGAGGACGTGGGGAGAGCCGCATGCGATAGCAAATGATAGAACGACTTGGCGTGAGTTGGTTGAGGTCCTGTGCTCCACAGGGGACTAGAAAGGCAGAAGAAGACTGTCAGTTATGCTTTTTTTTTTTTTGAAAATACACATCTATTATATTGTTTATTGTACTTATATTTTGTAATTTTCTCGTTCTTATCTGTTTGTAATTCTTTTCCTACACCGGTCCCTTTATTCTTGGCGTCCTCCTCAACTTTTGCATATTTTTAAACTTTTAACTAGATTTACAGTCGAGTCCACTTAAGTCGAACTCGGATAAGTCGAATTTGGGTTAAGTCAACATGACCAGCTTAGTCCCTGCAATTTTCTCTATTGTGTGAGCTGTCTGGATAAGTAGAAATCCTGATAAGTGGAAGCATTTTCCTAGGTATCTGCGACTTCTACTTATCCAGACTCGACTGTATCTACGGTTTTTGTGAGCTAGTGAACAATGTGAAATCACAGACAGATTATCTCCCGCTGAAGAATGGTGC
>CAJHNH020005441.1:7500-21378 GCA_905116865.2 Candidula unifasciata
GGATAGTTCAACATTTAAGATGGTGGTAGGACTGGGTTTTCCAGCTGTCTGATGCTATTAACGACCCCAAAACATATAGAAATGGCCCTAACTTTAACCCACCTGCGTCCCAGGAGAGAGTGCAGCCTAGGTCCCACGACTGCATGCAGCCTATCTACCACCACCCTTAAACATAAGACTGTCCCGTGACCTGTGGATTTCCCCTGTTTGTGGTAGGATATTAATAATGCACCGGCGTTTGTACTAAACTTTCTATGCAGAACAAATTCGAAACACGAAGTACATGTCGTCAAGAAACAGTGTGCTTAAAAAGTCATTAAATTACTAACAATAATTACTGCTTTGGTCTAATGCTGTTTCAGGAAAGCTGGAAATTCCCAGTAAGATAATTCATTGCCCGGCTCTCTAGCGTAGTTGGCTAAACGGGATTGCGCGGTGACCGGGTGACGAACTCCTTGTGGTCCGGGTTCACTCCCAGGGGTAGACAGAAAAGCCACATTTCTCCCAGATTTACGGTATATACAATGGAATCAAGGCCGAAAGGTTGCGATATCCATAATACCGAGCCTAGGGGTTACAAACTCATTGCTTCTGGATACTAAAACAAACAAACAAACAAACAAACAAACAAACAAACAAACAAACAATTCATTATAATAGGTGTTGAAATGCCCATCATGGGTTTCAAGACGTGACGACACAAATACCTTTTGCAACGTGTTAGTTGGTATTTTTGTGAATGGTAATTCTGACTGCTTCAACCTAAAGAATTTTCTTTCGTTGATGTTCGTTTTCAGTGTACAGAATTTCACCAGCAGACGGCAGCCATTTGCTGCATATTGATTGCTTTACAAGCACATGTACCCCCGTGTGGGTTCCGGGGCACCATTGTGGGGAAAACAAGAGTAGACCCACTGTCTACCCAAAAGCATGTCGTAAGAGTCGACTAATTGGTGAGCTATCCTTTGGAGTCGGAGTGCATCTGCCGGAGAGGCAAGGAACCAAAAGTCTGTATTCAAGAGAATAAGATCTGTAAAACTGATGCACACGCAACACTCAGTAGTGGACGATCAACCAGAACTTTTCGCCAGAGTGTACAGTTGGTGAACGCGAAGAAGAAGAAGAAGAAGAAGATATAGGGACACCACAAAACGGTTACGAACAAATGTGAAGTTCTGTGTGGGTGGGTGTGTATTCCTCTCTAGATATACGAAGCACCCCTTTCCTTTTTCTCTCCCTCTCCCTTTTTTTTAAATGGTCAGGCACGTCACCATAAGGAAATCTTTCGGGGGAGGGGGGGATCGTTTATTGTTATTTTTTTAGGACCCTTTCCCACACCTTTAGGCATATTGGCTAGACCTATTTCTTTATAGACTAATCAGCACTTGGGGGGTGATGGAGCCATCATCACAGCGGCCGCCTTTACTTCCCAGGACTGTCTCTGGCACCCACTCAAGGCTGGGTTGACATGGGAGCCAACAACATTTCTGGAAAAAAAAAATGTCCGGCTCCGCCAAGACCCGAACCCACGACCCTCCGATCCGCAATTATTATTATTTATTATTATTATTTATTATTTATTATTATTATTATTATTATTATTAATTATTATTATTATTATTGTTATTATTATTATTATTATTATTTATTATTATTTATTATTATTGTTATTATTATTATTATTATTATTATTATTATTATTATTATTATTATTAATTATTATTATTATTATTATTAATTATTATTATTAATTATTATTATTATTATTATGATTATTATTATTATTATTAATTATTATTATTATATGATACATGCTTCATAGACTATACAAAAGCATTTGACTGTGTGAAGCATGAAGAAGTAATCAATCTGTTCGAAAAATTAAACATTGATGGGAAAGATCTACGAATAATAAAGAATATGTATTGGCAGCAAACAGCAGCTATAGGAATTAACAACTGTTTAGGTACATTTCAAAGCATAAAGAGAGTCGTACGACAAGGATGTGTACTGTCACCTGATTTGTTTTCAATATACAGTGAATATATAACGAGATCTTTAATTGATATGCTCGGAATTGTGGTTGGTGGGCACAATATAAACAATTTACTTTTGCTGATGACACAATCTTGATAGCAACAAGTCAGAAAGAACTACAGGAAACGATAGCCATTGTGGTGTTTAAAAAAGTGGAAGAATGGGCCTTAGTTTGAATAATGGGAAGACAGAAGTAATGGTGGTATCAAAGAAACGAATTATTCCTAAATGTGTAATAAACGTCGATGGTGTTATTTTAGGACAAGTACATAAATTTAAGTATCTAGG
Source organism: Candidula unifasciata (assembly GCA_905116865.2). Classification (NCBI taxonomy): domain Eukaryota; kingdom Metazoa; phylum Mollusca; class Gastropoda; order Stylommatophora; family Geomitridae; genus Candidula; species Candidula unifasciata. The sequence goes on from CAJHNH020005441.1 coordinate 9,826, forward strand.
CACATGGATAACATCAGATGGAAGATGCATAACTGAGATAAGAAACAGAATAGGACAGGCAAAAACTGTATTTTATAAAATGATAAACATCTTGTGCAATATATCCTTGTAATTGAGAGTTGGAAAAAGAATTCTTGCTTGCTACATACATCCAGTTTTAACACATGGCTGTGAATCCTGGACAATCGGTAGGCAGGCCAAACAATTTCTAGAGGCCTCAGAGATGTGGTTTTACAGAAGAATGTTTAGAATACCTTGGACAGCCAAAAAGAGCAACCAGGAGGTTTTGAAAGAGGCGGGAGCCCGAAGACAACTTATCACAGACATCAGAAAGAGACAGTCATCATTTTCCGCCATGTTATGAGAAGAGGGAAAATAGAACATGCTGTGACCACTGGAAAGATCTGCGGAAGGAGGGATAGAGGAAAACCACGAGAGAAGATGCTTGACAGTCTTCTTGCATTTCATGGAGGTGTGTCGGCACACGAACTGATACACGCTGCAGGAGATCACAGATTATGGAGAGGCATGATCGCCCACGCCAGTCGGCAAGGCACTGATGATGATGATATTGCCAAAAAAATATATATTTAACAAAAGTCAAAGACATAAACATAAAAATAATATAGACAAAAATATCTTGGGAGTGGCAGGCTTAACATATCTAGCCCTACAGGTCTGTGGTACCGGTCCTGAGTCTTAAAACAATGGAGGGTTGCGGGGAATGTCTCCCTATTAAACCGACACTGATAATGACCAAAAAAAGGGGGTCGAACTGAAAACAAATTGTATGTATATTGTGTGTTGTATTTTATGTATTGTGTTTTATGTATTGTGTTTATGTATTGTGTTTTATGTATTGTGTTTTATGTATTGTGTTTTATGTATTGTGTTTTATGTATTGTGTTTTATGTATTGTGTTTTATGTATTGAGTTTTATGTATTGTGTTTTATGTATTTTGTTTTATGTATTGTCATCTCTAAGATTTGGCTGAAACGATTATATTTTGTATCGTTTTTGCTTTTTTGTTTTTAAAGATTTGATTAAAGACATTGTGTGTTGTGATAATTGTTTTTCGTCTTAGACTACAATCGTGTTATGTTTATATTATCACAATGGACATTCCTGCATTTTGGGTATTTCCATGTGTGCTCAGTCCTCCGATGCAGCAGCAACTCAAATGTACCTCTAGTAATTGTCCCCATGGAGAGTTGGTTATAGTATCTCCTCTGTTGACTCCAAGACGGCATAGACGGGCTTTATCAAGTTTAACTCCCAGGTAAAGCAATCGTGTTAGCGTCAGAGATTCAACATTACCCCCTGCCTCCAGACTAGTCCGTACAGCATTGATGATGTCAGCTCTGTCCGTGCTTCTTCCGGCTAAGTGTCGGTGTGGTGGGTAATGAAAAGACAGACAGATTCGCTGGATATGCACCACTGGGTGGTGAATTGATACATGACAAGGCCGTTGTGATCATAGCCATTTTGAAACAAGCAAGGAAATCAGTAGAAAAACAAGATTAATTATGGCCTGGAGAGAATGAGGTACCTGGGTTTAACCAGAGAGTCTGGCCGGCTCACTACACTGAGAGGAATGGCAAGACAGACATATAACCAGATTGTGACCGGTATCATCAGTTTTTGGAACTCTGCGCTGGCTGCTGAAGATTAGAACGGATCACGCATGGGAATGCCCCCGAGGGCTGCGATGTCAGTTCTTGACCCAACTCAACTTAACTCCAGCTGAGTGTAAACTGTATGTGGTTTTAATGCTGTGTTTCTCCTAGATTTCACAGATTTGACTTAACAAACTATACGTTTATGTCAAGCTGTGATTTCCACTGATTCTTCTTCTTCTCTTCAGCATCAAGTGTTTGCAGGTCTGCATGGACAGTATCTCTCCATTGTCTTCTTGGTCTACCTCGTGGTCTAAGACAAGCCATCTCCCTTGTGTATTCAATTTTTACATCTCTGTCTTTTGACATTCTTTCAAAACGTCCCAACCATTTCAAATCTATTAGCTCTCATGATGCCAGTGATCAAAGGTTATTTAAACAGATTATGCATTTCGTTGTTGCTTCTGACGCCACTGACTGACTGAATAAAGTGTATATTTTATGTTGCCAGGCATTGCTTCTAGATGAAGACCACAAAGCCTTGTACAGACGTGGCTGGTTTAAAAAAAAATGGAAAAAAATCAAGAACTGGGTGAAAAGCCAGGCTATATCTGCCGCAATTTCAACTGGAATTAAGACCGTGGTAGCTGCTGGTGGCAAAAGAGACATAGAAGATTTGGCTGAATTTCCTTAGTGAAGCGGTGGCTTTCAAAGGGGCATGTGCTGGTTGTGTCCTGTTAAAAAAACATTAAACATGAAAACATGTCCTTTGTTATTTATTACTGTCCTTGTAGTCCCCCCATCCCCTCCTCATCAATAACATCGTCACCTTCTTCTTCTCCCGCCCCCCCCCCCCCCGCCTTTCTCCCTGCTTCTTCTTCTTTCCTTCTATACATCTACTAAGTTCGTTTGGTTAGTTCGACGTTAGTCTTCCCAAATATAGGTCCCTTTCATTCACAAATTTGTTGGGCTGGTCGACTTTCCTGAAGGTTACCGGTGTGTTCTTCTCTGTTGTTGGATTTCTGCGATGTCTTGCATTTACGTTTTCATTCCGAGAAAAAAAAATTCGCGTGACACAGGTTACAGCACTCTCTAGGGGAGTTGTGTTAGATCCAGTTTCTCCAGGTTTTTGGAGTGTCTAAAGCGCTGGCGTGCTGAAATATACAACACGCGATATCAATCAGAAGCTAGCTAGTGTGTATATGGGCGGGATCTGTGGAGACTAACGTCGAACTACCCATTCATTTTTATTTCCCAGTTTCTCTTGTCTTGTTTTCTTTCTTAATTCAATTTCCTGATGGAAAAAAAAAACATTGTAGGTGTCACATACCGCTCCTGTCACGTGCCTGATTTAAGGATTTCTCCTTAAGAACCAACAGCACTCTGAAATAATTATGTTGAGTCGTTGGCTCGTATTGGTCTAAGGGATATCCTGTGGCCAATATACGCTCAACTTTTTTCAGGAGTAGGGCAACTCAAGCTTTGGCACTACAAAATATATAATATTCCTAGGCACACTTGGCTGGACACCCCCACTACTATAAAAAGGTAGCTCCCAGGTTATGATAGTATACTATCATAGCCATGTTAACACAGAGGAAGATTATTAATTGAACATACATGTATTTTAGACATCTAAGAACAATGAATGTGTGACACTACAGTCAATAGTGAAACTGTAAAAATACTGTAATAAGTGCAACACATACATTATATAAGAATCAGCAAAGAACTTCAAGAACCCAGAGTGATATGAAGGACCAAAACTTCAAATTCGATCTGACTGAACGTGTATGAATGTTCCAAAGTCTGCCTAGATCATCATTATGATGAGTGTGGACAATTAACAGTGAAGCCTGGCAATAAACCCACGATTGCCCACACTTATCTGAATCCCTGGTTTCTTGAACTGGCTGGATGTTCAGTCACTCTGTTGTTACGTTCAAGATAGTCACACACAAGACACTCGAACACTGGAGAGGATCTCAGGTACCACGTCAAACACTTGAGGCACAAACAAACTGCCGGATGAATGATGGTGAAGGTACAACGCCCATAATGTTGTCTGTAGACCAACTGGAGGATTTCATTAATTGATGAAAAAAGTGTGGTTTACAGTCTGATGCCCACCACTGGCTTAGACATAGGTGACTTCCCTGTTGGTGGTTTTGTGGACTGCTGATTCACTGCCTGGCCTCCAAGGAGATATCATCCTGTATCAAGAAGGAACTCAGAATTAGCAGTCATCTCAGGGGTTACATGTCAAGCTCAGTTTATTAACATCCGCATTAGTAATCATTCAGAGGACAGCTCTGAGGATAATGAGACAGTATAAGTTTCTACATATCATTTCTATTGTTCAGTCAGTAACAGTGACAGGAGATGAGTGCCAGAGTGGAGACAGATAGACATATATTATGGTACTCGTAAACTATAATCAACTTACCCAAGCCTAGGAATTCTTCCAATATAGAACTGGTACGTTGAATGCGCCAATTTCTACATAGACTTTATACACGCCTTAACACTTAGGAATCAGGCGAGAGAATGTCGCTCAAACATAAACTCGGCGTCACTAGGAAAGAAGTCCCCTGTATTCATGCCTAAGGAGTAAACCGGCTTACAGGAATTTCTGAATTAAACACCAGAAATCTTTAACCTACAATTGCAAGTTTGAAAATGAAGATATCTCAAAACAACTAGAGGGTCTAGAAATGAATATTTCATCATATAAAGGTATATATCAATATAAGGGACTATATACCCCTCCGGACGGGTTTAAGTTTGAAATGTGACATGCCCGCTAAGGGCATGTCAGCATCACGACTCGTCTATCATGTAGGGTTGGCTGCTCACTTCACGACGGTAGGAGCCGCTTGGTAGTTATCTGTCTAGCCACACGTGACCGGGACCCACGTACTGAGTGAGTTGACCAATGTCCAGGGGATACCCGTGGGTCACTTAAAAAGTTCCCGAGCCACCTTGGTTGTTCGGCTAAGCATTAACCTGCGAATCCGAATCTGGATTCAGATTCTAACGCTGCTGGATTCTTTCGGCAAAATGACATTGGCTCCATGGTCGACCTAGCCTTAAATGGGTACCAGTTGAAAGTCCTGGGAAGTGAAAGCGGTCGGCGTGATGCTAACCAAAATCCCCCATCGAGTGCCGAGTGGTCCATATAATATATATCTAGCCCTATACACCCAATACGTCTGAATTAGTAGAAAAGGTCCTTTTTTTACTTTAAAGGTTCGGCAACCGCGTTGACGTGTTGGTTATCAATCGCATCACAATCAAATTTCAAGATAAGATCCCAAATACTTTTTTCTTGATAGGGCAAACCTGCCTAGCATCCACACGATACTGAAGAACTGTCAGCTGCGTTGGGCTAGTCACCTAACCCGCATGCCAGACTTTCGCCTCCCAAAGAGAGCTCAAGCAAGGGAAGAAGACCCCCACCTTCTCCCCCTCCCCCAAAGCGCTGTAAGGACACTGAAGACTAATCTCAATTCTTTTGGCATCAACACAGCGACGTGACAGGCTGCTGCACAAGACCGTTCTGGATTGCGTACATCCATCAGACATGGTGCATCGTCCTGCCAGGCAGCGGAAGCTGTACAGGCAGAGAAACGGAGGCAGATTAGAAAGAATTGTACTGCGAATCCCAGACTCACTGCGGCTTCCATCGGTTGTCCGCACTGCTCAAGAACTTCCCTGGCTCATATTTGACCAATCAGCCACCTTCGTACTCAGAATCATTGATCATTACTACTTTGGATGAAAGTGGTCTTCATTACTCGTGATAGATGAACAACATCAATCGCGTCCGGTCCGAAATGTCGTACTCGAAATCACATAAAGTTCATATTTTTGTTTTTTTCGAAACTTACCTTCGCTCTCCTGGCGACCCAGCCTAAAATAGGTATCAGGTAAAATTATGGGAAGTAAAGGCGGCTGGCTTTATATTGAACACATCACCCATCGGAGATGGCTTTTCTAGTGCTGAGTCACAGAGAAAAGGGCGGTTCGCATGCTGTGTTGTAGTTTACAGCTAGGTTGCAACATTTACACAATACATCAAAATTCAGCAAAACCCTTGTTAGTCGGCTCTGACTACATGCTTGTTTAGGGGACAGTGGGTCTATTCTTCCCCCCCCCCCCCACCCCCTCAACAATGAGGCCCCAGAGCCCACCCAGGAAAAATCGCACAAAATAAACTAGAGAAGAAAGAGTTATTATACAACTCGCTTTCCTAGACAGTCATGACCCGCCTTCTCCAACGATTACCAGAACCTTAGAGCAGGTCTGTGATCTTGTCTCGTCCATGCCTTGTTGTCAGGCTGTTCACTTATCTGTTATCTTCGCATTGCTGGTATCTAATCAAGCATGACAGTGTGCAACTTCACCTTGTCTCCAGCTGTCGTGAGTTATAGTCCGTAGCAGAGGTAGTGCCCCACTTAAAAAATCTGTAACTTCGTAACCGTTCGTTAGAATTGTTCAAATTTGACCCGCAACCTGTTAATAATTCTGTGTTTGTGAGAATTTTGTTTTTTAAGTGAAACAAGCATTTAGTTTTCATTTTGCCTTGTGTGTGTGTGTGTGTGTGTGTGTGTGTGTGTTTGTACTGTGTGTGTGTGTGTATGTGGAGAGAGAGAGAGAGAGAGAGAGACAGGACAGACAGACAAACAAACAGACAGACCAACAAACAGAGAGAAAGAAAGACATAATCTAAGAAACAGACGCCGATTCAAAGCAAACAATCAGAAAGCTAAGAGGTAATTTTTCTTATTTCACCTTCTTCTTCTTCTGCCTTTCTATCCCCCTATGGAGCATAGGCCCTCAACCAACTCACACCAAGTCGTTCTATCCTTCGCTATTGCATGGAGCTCTCCCCATGTCCTCCCCATCTTTCTTACTTCATTCTCCAGCTCTCTTCTCTGTGTGTTTTTTTGGCCTTCTTTTATTCCTATGCCCCTGTGGGTTCCAAAGCAAAGACTGTTCTCCTGTTTTCTCAGTGTGTGTCCTATCCAAAGCCAGCGTCTTTTCCTCACCTCTTGGTCCACTGGAGCCTGTTTAGTTCTCTTCCGAAGCTCTACTTAGTTATTCTATCATACCATTTAATTCCCTCTATTCTTTTACCTTCACCAGCTGTAAACTCCGGTGGAAAGTTCTGGTTGTTTGTCCACCTCTGGACTTTCCAGTCTTGTTTCATTCAGAATCCGAGCACACATCCGCTATACAGATCTGACGTATCTCAGGTTGTTGGTTCTTTGCCTCTCAGGCAGAAGCACTCCGAATTCGAAATACGCCCATAGTTAGTCGCATCTTACGACATGCTTGGTGGAAACGGCAGTGGGTCTATTCTTTGGGGGTTCAAAGCCACGGCCAAAGAAGACCTGGCAATACAGTCGATCAGGGACTAAAAAAAAAGAGATTCGGGTCCAAAAAGCCGCCCAGCAGTCTCTGCAAAACCAGTGGATCGGCCTCGAGAGCGCCATGCCACGGATACTCACATGTGGTGATATCGGGCGAATGGTCCCGCTGCAGCTGAGCTTTGTAATAAGATCTGCTTTTGATGTGTTACCCTCTGGTGCGACCGCTGAGCCGACACGTCCTCTATGCAAAGCTAAGCAGAGGCTCGAGCACGTATTGTCCTAGTGCAGAAAAGCCCTAGGACCAGGGACGATATACATGGCCCCACAATAAATCCTGAAAGAGTTTGCGGACATTGTGGATCAAGCCAGCAGGGCATAGGGCACAAGTGGATAAAGCTTAGCGTGCCGTACCAGTCGCTGATGGAAGAAAATCACTTGCACAAGCTCGAAAAAAATTAGTGACTGGTCTGAGGAGAGATTAGGCGTACACAGTAAAACTCTTCGCCGTCGTGGTAGGCACAAGAGGACTCATCTCCAACTCCACATACAATGTACTAAAGCACCTGGGCTTGCGTAGAAAGGAACAGAAACGGGCACTAAAACAACTGGGTGAAACGGTCGAAAGAGTTTCGAGCTGGCTGTGGACGCAACAGAACGTCGTGGTGGATAGACCTCGGTAGACTGATCCTAGCCCCTAGTGGCAAAGGGACTTAGTATCCTCTTAAAACCAAAGTGTCTAAGTGAAGTCTGCGAGTGTCCCTCTGCCAACTGTCAAAGTCTAACGTTTGTCCGATGAACTAACCGCAAGCTTGTCACTCTGGTAGTGATGGTAGGTGCATATTTTACTAGGTGCATATAGCAATGCTATAGAAAGATTATCAGAATATCTTGGACAAAGAAGAGGAGAAATACTGACATCTTGAAAGATCTGAAGATCAAGGAAGATTGGCTAATAAACAGCATCCTGTCTCGGAAGCTGCAATATTTTGGTCATATCAAGCGCCATTGGAAACAAATTATAACAGAAGATATGGTACCAGGAAGGAGGTGCAGGGCCGACCGACACGAAGATGGGCACAGAATATAAGTGACTCCTTGAGTATGAAAGTACAGGAGGCGGGAGAACTGGCGAGAGACCGAGTTTTATTCAGGCAGACTCTGATGAGAGCGACGTTCTGCAAAGGACCAGCTGCATGATGATGATGAGCGATAACGTAAAACACCAAACCTCAAATTGCCAGTTGTTAAACCACCATTTCGTCTTGTCCGAAAGCTGCTAACGTGCAGCAGGAGAAGTCTCGAGATATTTGTTAAAGTTTGAGAGCACAACTTTTGCAACGCACTGAAGCCCTGGTTTGTGTGCCAACTGATCTTTCCAAGCAAAGCTAAAAAAAAAAAAAAATTACAAATTACAAAAAGTAAGGTTTTCTTTTGACACCAGTGGTTACTGTAACCTATGATGCTAGACTAACATGCGTATAGGCCTCAGCGAATACTGACTTGTCTATCAAAGAATGACTGAAGCAATATATGCCCCAGTGCGTCACTGTCAGAAACAGAGGAAAAGGGTCCCTTATTTTCTTAGCCTACGGAACGCTTAAACTGACCTATATACCAACTTCTTTTTCTTCTTTCTTCGCTTGAAATAAATTATCTATACCTGCAATATTGTCTGTAGTATGATGGCAAACTTCTTCTTCGTCTTCTTCAAGATTCCGAGCCCTTGAGGTTCATTGCTGCAGACATCACCCGCCTCTTAATCTCACGGGTTCGCCTTTTCCTTCCAGCTGATGACACCAAGTGTTTGAAGGTTTCTCTCGAAATTATCTATCCATCGTCTTCTTTGTCTGTCTCGTGGTCTACAACCATTCATCTCCCTCGTACATACAGTTTTTACCTCTCTGTCATCTGAAATTCTCTCAATATGCCCGAGCCATTTAAACTTATTTGCTCCTATGATGCCAGTGATCAGTGGTGATTTAAAAAGATTATGAATTTCGTTGTTGCTTCTCATTCCTAGTTTTTCGCTGTTTGCATCTTTGATAGGTTAAAGATTCGTCGTAAGACTGTTTTTGAAAACCTGTAATAAGCTTCATCTCTTTAAGCTGTGCTCCAAGTTTCAGAGCCGTCTTATCAACGTTTTATGGCAAACTACTCCTTCTTAATTCATTTAACGACGAAAATGGAAATTGAGGATGATGATGACAAAATATGATGATACTGAGGATTATGACTAAACTTTGTGCGATGACTTTCTATTTTCTTCTGGCTCTAGTCATTGCACGCTTCCATTCATTGACTGACAACACACGAGAAATCATGGACGCTGGCGAACGATCCAAATTACACTTACAGTTTCTTTGTTCACTAGCTGATATTGCAGCCAGTAAATTTAATGGACAACATAGTCACTCGTATCTATCCTCACTTATCTAACATGTCAACTTTACCTTATAATATATCTTCCATCCAACAACTGAATGAACAACAACGATTCCATCCGATCAAAACACAAACATTCTCAGCCGTTCGCCGCTATTGATGGCCAGGTAGGCATTGGAAAAACACTGTGCAGACACGTCGGATTTATACACTTTTTCTGGATTCCGCAAACACTCCATCATACTTCATGTATTCATTTCCTAGGCCTAAACGAGACTGACTATCAGCTCTTTCTCAAGCATTATATAACCTTCTAATGCCCTCCTCGTGCTTTTGAATTCGTGTTCTCCGTTTTACACGAATTACATTTGGCCAGCAGTTTTTGTGTGACCCCCGTGAATAATTATACTTCACATGAAGTTTTACTGTCAGCATTTCTCTACCCGTGAATAATTATACTTCCCGTGAAGTTAGACTGTCAGCAATTCCCGTGTTGTCCCAGTTAGACTCAAATTATTCCACTCACATTTATTACTGACGTCATTCCGTCTAGGCATAATTTATCTAGGAGAAAATTAGGTTCACTACACTCTCCCCCACCCCCTAAAAATGTTTTACATTTTCAATCAAAATAGGTGGGATCATGATATTTATGACTTCTTTGAATATGATAATGTTAGAACTTTGTAGTGAATAATTTTTCGACAAGTTCATTTCTAACCAAGTTCCCTTTTTCCCCTTGGGTTTACAATTCAAACAATCCAAAATGTCATCTGTTAGGTCTTTCCACGATTGTGAATACCATAGTGGGATCTTCACTCCAGGCACTCCCCGTTTAGTGCGGAAGACCAATAATCTGGCTCCATAGGTATCCCCACTCAGTTCTAAAGTCGGTATACAACCGAACCTCTCTCCAGACACCCCCTGTTTGGTGCGGAAGTCAAAAATCTTGGCTCTAAAACCCAAGTGTGACCCAATGAAGTCCCACCCTCGCTATTCCCATTCATGAAAGCCCCCAACAATGGCAAAATCAGCAATGGATTGTCATGTTCCCAGATATGTAAGGTACAAGATTTAGTTAATTACCTTGTCTTCAGAAACTACAACATGTCTCATCAACACACATATTCCAATTCAATGTTACATAAATTCAATTTGGTACACTATAAATGCTGACATATTTTCTGGTGAGGTGTATTTTCAACCCGAATATTGTCTCCCTTTAATTTTAATCGCGTACTGTAATATAACTGATTAAACCAAAAAAAAAAAAATTTTTAAGTTGTAAATTCACATACCACATTCATTCAATAACACTACATTCATTTAATATGTCTACACCTTTGCATAAAATAAAAAAATAAAAAACATCAATTTACCCATTAGTTGTATCAGTAGTTGTACTATTCTATAAATGTGACATGATGTCGGGTAAGTGATTGTCTGTTCCTTTTATGTGCTCAATGTTAAATTTGAATTATGTAACATTTTCAATTTCGTTCTTTTCAGGACGAAATTTTTTGTCATTTGAAGCCCTACTCTGGCTTCTGCCAGGGGCCGCAATATAGGCAGGCCATAAATATGGCCAATTGTCTGCTGAACGCGGTTTCTGGGACCTCTCCACGGTGATCCTCATCCGCCTTGTTGCACTTGTTGTCATCGGGTGTTTATCGTTTGTTGATGTCCTAGTGGGGTAGAAAGGTCAGTCAGGTTCATAATTGAATATATATCCATTTTCGTTTCGTCCTTTTTAGGGACTTAATTTTGGGTTGTCATTTGAAGCCCTACTCTGGCTTTTGCCAGGGGCAGCAATATAGGCATGCCATATACTATGGCGCAAATGTTTCTGAACGCAATTTCGGGGACCTCTCACGGCGATCCTCATCCAAGTGGTGGCACTTTGTCACTTTGTCATCAGGGTTGTTTATTTCGCTTGGTGTGATGTCCTGGGGGGTTAGAAATTCAGTTCAGTTTCAAAATTTGAACCTGTAAATGTTAAATACTTCGTCCTTTTAAGGGGCGCAATTTTTTTTTTTATTTTTTAAGCCCCTACTCCGTTTTTTAGGGGGGGCAATATGGCTGGCCATAAATATAGCCGGGGGGCTGAAAGTTGTTTCTTTGGGCCTCCCACGGGGATCCTCACAATATATAAAACGTGATCCGTGCTTGAGCGTTGCTG
>CAJHNH020005442.1:0-21358 GCA_905116865.2 Candidula unifasciata
AAATAGAAAAGATAAATTGAAAAAAAAAAAATTTTACGAAAAAATTGTTTCCTTTAACAAATTTTTTGTGTCCTACCAAAATAAAAAGTGAGTCCCGACAAATTTTTTTTTCCTTGAATAGACAAAGCTAGATGCCCGAGTAGTTAAAAATGGATTTTCTTATTTGAATTTTTTTACAATCTGGGGGGAAAAAATTGATTTTTAAAAATAAAAATGGGCCAAAGTGACCTTTTTCCAGAATTTTTTCCTTTTGCGTTTGGGCAAAAAAAATATTTTTCAAAAAAGGGGTTTTTTTAAATTTAGTCTAAATCTATCCCTTTCCCCTTGACAAAAACTCTAGATGAAAATTGGACCCCTTTGGAGGGTCTTGGTGGGCAGAAAAATAGAAAGATAAAAGGAAAAAAAAAATTTTTTCGGGAAAAAATTTTCCTAACCCAAATTTGTGTCCACCACAAAAAAAAATTTAGTTTCCCCGGGCAATTATTTTACACATAAAAAAAACACGTTTGAGCAGAGTAGGTAAAGAATGTTGATTTGGCTTTTTTTACAAAAATGGGGGCAACAATTGAGATAAAAATTAAAAAAAACCAAAAATGACAATTTTGGGAGAAATTTATGCCTTAAAGCGTTTAAACCAAAAAAAAAATTTGCAAAAAAAGTTGCTAAATTTTGTCTCAGTCTATATTTCACACTTTTGGCCGGAAAACTCTAGATGATAAAAATTTGGGCACTTTGGGGGTCGTTGGGGACAGAAAAATAGATAAGATAAAAAGTGAAAAACAAATTTTACGAAAAATTTTTCCCAAAAAAGGGGTTTTGTCCTACCACTAAAAAAGTGAGTCCCAGACAAATTTTTTTACCGAAAAGACCGCTAAAATGAGAGTAAAATTTAAAATGGAAAGTTGATTTGGGAATTTTTTTACAAAATTTGGGGGAACCAAATTAGTAAAAATAAAAAAAAAGGGCCAAAAGTGGGCCCAAAAATTTCAGGGAAATTTTTGCCTTTTTCGTGATTTGGCCAAAATAATATTTGCAAAAAAGTTTAGCCAATGTCAGAGTTCTCAGTCTATCATTTTACACTGAACCGAGATTACTCTGGATGATAAATTGGAAACTTTTGAGAGCGTTCATGATCTGACGGAGATAGATAAGATAAAAAGTGAAAATCACATTTAAGAACAATTGTTCCTAACACTTGTTTGTGTCCTACCACTAAACATTGAGTCCCAGACAATTATTTTACACATGAATAGGACACGCTAGATGCAGAGTAGGCTACATATGATGTCTGATTTATGGCATTTTTGCGTTACAATCTGGGGAGCAACAATTGAGATAACATAAAAATTGTTTGTTGTTTTTTTTTTTCTCGTGTCCCCGGGGCGGGGGCGCCCACAAGTGACAATTTTAGCAGAATTTATGCCTTACGCGTTTTGGCCAAAATTAGATATTTGCAAAAAAGATGCCAATTTAGTCTCAGTCTATCATTTCACACTTTGACGCAGATACTCTAGATGAGAAATTGGACACTTGTGGAGCTTCGTAGTGTGACAGCAAAAATAGATAAGATTAAAAGTGAAAAAAAAACAAAATTATAAAAACGAAGAAATTAGTTCCTAACAACTTGTTTGTGTCCTACCACTAAACATGTGAGTCCCAGACAATATTTTTACAAAATGAAATACAGCACACGCTAGATGCAGAGTAGTTAGAAACCTGAATATGTCTGATTTGGCATTTTTTGATACAATCTAGGGGCCAACAATTGAGGATAACATAAAAATCAGACCACAAGTGACAATTTTGCAGAAATTTATGCCTTTCGCGTTTGGCCAAAATCATATTGCAAAAAGATGTAGACCAATATCTAAGCTCTCGATGTCCTTAAAATCATTCACCACTTGACAACGAGAATTCTATGGATTGATATGAATTGACACTTAGCGAGCTCGTGTCGATGACAGAACTATAAGATAAGATAAAGATTGTGAAAAACACATTTTAAGACCATTGTGTCCCTAAAAACTTGTTACTAGTGTCCTAACCACTAAAAGTAGCAGTGCCCAGACAAATTTATATTTAACATGAATAGAATAGACACGATCAAAGATGCAGGTAGGCAGTTAAACTATGATGTCGGATTTGGCGCCTTTGGTACAAACTCTGAGGAAGCAACAAGTATGGAGATACCTAAAAAATATGACACCACAAGTTAACAATATTTGCAGAATTTTAAATGCTTTCGCGCGTTGTGGCCAAAATCATATTTTCAAAAAAGCTAAAGCCAATTATGGCTCGTCGAGTGCAGTTCTACACTATGCACGAGTATACTCTAAGATGAATAAGTCTGGACACTCTGGAGCTACTTAGGTGGACATGAAAAATTAGATAGACTACAGTGAAAAAAAATTTTACGAAGTTGGTGTTCCCATACAACTTGTTATGGTGTCCTAACACAAAAACCGTGAGTACCCCGACAATTGTAGTTACACGTATTCTATACACGCCAGATGCCAGCAGTAGGCAAACTGGATGTTCTGATTAAGGCATTTTGTTACAATCTGCACGGGGCCAACAATCTGAGCATAACCTAAAAATGCCCGGAAATTACAATTATTGCAGAATGTAGGCCTTACAAGTTGAGCCAAAATAATATTTGCACAAAAAGTTGCCAATTTCAGATCTCATGCTCTATTACCAGTATTCGCACTTTGGCGAGATAATATTGCAAAAAAGTTGGACACTGTGAAGCCTCGTGTCGAGTAGACGACAAAAACAATACGGTAAGATAAAAGTGAAAACAAATTTTGCCGAAGAATTGATCCCTAACATACTTAGTGAGGCCTATCCTAACCTATCTACATTGATGTCATCCCAGACAATTATTTTACACATTAATAGCCACCTACCAGATGCAGAGTAGTATAAAACTCGTGAATATACATGACTTTTCGCATTTTTGTGCATATACTGGTGTGGGCAACAATGGCATGTATAACATAAAAATGACCATCACATTTACAATCTTTGCAGTAATTTATGCCTTTCCGCCGTTTGTTAACAATCATCTTTTCCAAAAAGTTGCCAAATTTAGGCTCTCAGCTAATATCATTTCAACACTATGACGAGGTAATCTAGATGAGATACTTGAGACACTTGGACAAGTCTCATAGGTGACAGTGTCAAAAAATACGATAAATAGTGAAAAAAATAATTGTTACGAAGAAAAGTGTCCTAACATCTTGTTGTGTGTCCTACACAAAAACAGTGAGCTTTCCCAGACAAATAATTTTAACCATTGAAAAAAAGATAGCCAAAGAGCTAGATGCAGAGTAGTCAACACTAGAAATTACTAGATTTATAGCATCTTTGGTCAATATCATCTGGCGCGGCCAACAATTAGAGATAACATTAATTTGACCACTATTGGACACATTTTTCAGATTTTATGACTCAACTCGTTGGACCAAAATCATTTTTGCAAAAAATGTGCACAATTCTAAAGTCTCAGTACGAGTCATTTCAAATTCACTGGCGAGTAACTCTAGATGATAAATAGGCCACTTAAGGAGCCTCCATATGTGACAGAAAAATAGATAAGATAAAAAGTGAAACACATACATTTTGTAGTAGAACAATTGTTCCTAACAAACCTTGTTATGTGCCTAATACCACTAAACAGCTGAGTTCCCCAGACATATTTTTTTAACACATGAAGAGCCACGCTAGAGGCAGATTAGGTTTAAATGAATGTCTGATTTGGCATTTTTTTTTTTATTTTTTTTTTTTTTTTTTGCGTTTTGGTACATCTGGGGTGGCAATCAATTGAGGGAGATACAACCCTAAAAAGGCCGCAAATGACATTGTTCCTAGAATTGAGCCTTTCGCAGTTATGGCCACACTCAATATTTTCAAAACATTTGCCATTTAGTGATCTCAGCTACTATCGATTTTTCTCACACTATGACGTGAATATCTAGATGAAAGACAATGGAAAACTTATTGCGAGCTCATAGGATGACTAGAGAAATAGATAAGAAGGAAAGTGAAAAAAGAAATTTATACGATAGAAATGTTCCATGACAACTTGTTGCTCTCCTACCCACTAAAACATTGACGATCACGGGGACAATTATTTACACATGAATATGGCACGCATAGATGCAGCAGTAAGTTCAAAAATCTGGATGCTCTAGATTTGGCATTTTTGCTACAAGATTCTAGGGGGCAAACAATTGGAGGCCATAACATAAAAATTGAACACAAGTAGACAATTTTTCCTAGAATTAGGGCCTTACTCGATGTGTGGCAAAATTAATACTTTTCCATAATAGAGTTGACCATTATAGTCCCAGTTCTAATCATTTACACACTTCTGCACGCAGATAACTACTAAGATTAGAAATCTGGCATGCTTTGGGTGTACGTATGCTGACCAAATAAAAAATAGATAAGATAAAAGTGAAAAAACAAATTTTACGAAGAATTGTTCCTAACAACTTGTTTGTGTCCTACCACTACAACATTGAGTCCCAGACAATTATTTTACACATGAATAGACACGCTAGATGCAGAGTAGGTAAACTGAATGTCTGATTTGGCATTTTGGTACATCTGGGGCAACAATTGAGATATACATAAAAATGACCACACGTGACAATTTTTCCAGGATTTATGCCTTACGCGTTTGGCCAAAAAATCATATTTGCAAAAAAAGTAGGCCAATTTAGTCTCAGTCTATCATATTCACACTTGACGAGATACTCTAGATGAGAAATTGGACACTTTGGAGCTCATAGGTGAACGGAGAAAAAATAGATTATAACATAAAAGATAAGAGAAAACACGAATTTTTACGAAGAAATGTTCCTAAAACAACTTGTTTGTGTCCTACCACTAAACATTGAGTCCCAGACAATTATTTTACACATGAATAGACACGCATAGATGCAGAGTAGTTAAACTGGATGTCTGATTTGGCATTTTTGTACAATCTGGGGGCAACAATTGATAACTCCATAAACTAAAAATGACCACAAGTGACAATTTTTGCAGAATTTCAATGCCTTACGCGTTCTGGCCAAAATACTTATATTTTCCAAAAAAAGTTGCCAATTTAGTCTCAGTCTATCATTTCTACACTTGACGAGATACTCTAGATGATAAATTGGAGACACTTTGGAGCCTCGTGTGGTGCCAGAAAAAATAGATAAGATAAAAGTGAAAAACAAATTTACGAAGAAATTGTGCCCTCAACAACTTGTTTGTGTCCTACCACTAACCATTG
This sequence comes from Candidula unifasciata, assembly GCA_905116865.2. Classification (NCBI taxonomy): domain Eukaryota; kingdom Metazoa; phylum Mollusca; class Gastropoda; order Stylommatophora; family Geomitridae; genus Candidula; species Candidula unifasciata. The sequence continues at coordinate 5,288 of CAJHNH020005442.1, forward strand.
AGTCCCAGACAATTATTTTACACATTTGAATAGACACGCTAGATGCAGAGTAGTTAAACTGAGATGTCTGATTTGGCATTTTGGTACAATCTGGGGGGGCAACAATTGAGATAACATAAAAATGACCACAAGTGGAACATTTTTCCAGAATTTATGCCTTTCGCGTTTGGCCAAAATCATATTTTCCAAAAAGTTGGCCAATTTTAGTCTCATTCTATCATTTCACACTTGACGAGATACTCTAGAGATAAATTGGACACTTGGAGCTCATTCTGGTGACAGAAAAAATAGATAGATAAAAAGTGAAAAACAAATTTTTGAAGAAGAATTGTTCTTAACAACTTGTTTGTGTCCACCACTAAAACATTGAAGTCCCAGACAATTATTTACACAGGAATAGACACGCTAGATGCAGAGTAGTAGTTAAACTGGATGTCCTGATTTGGCATTTTTGTACAATCTAGGGGGGCAACAAGTTGAGATAACATAAAAATGACCACAAGTGACAATTTTGCAGAATTTATGCCTTATGGCGTTTCGGCCAAAATCAATATTTGCAAAAAACATTGCCAATTTAGGTCTCAGTCTATCATTTCACCTTTGAAACGAGATACCTAGATGATAAATTGGACAATTTCACTTTGAGACTCCATCATATTAGATGAGATAAGGTGGACTAGAAAAATAGATAAGATATAAGGTGACAAACAAATTTAACGAAGAAAATGTTCCTAACAAGCTAGATTGTTTTGTGTCCTACCACTAAACAGTGAGTCCCCAGCCACCAATTATTTTTACACATGAATAGACACGCTAGATGCAGAGTAGTTAAACTGCGAAGTCTGTGATTTGGCATTTTTGTACAATCTGGGAGCGAACAATGGATTGAGAAAAACCAAAAAAATTGGTGGCAGAATGATAGCCGCAAAGTGACAATTTTGCAGAATTTATGTGTCCTATCACGCGTTTGGCCAGACACTTAGAATATGAGATATTGAGCTAGATGCAGAGTAGAAAAAAAAGTCTAGATAACATTTTGTACAATCTGGGCAACAATTTTAGTCTCAGTCCTATGAACATTTCACACTTGACGAGATACTCTAGATGATAAATTGGACACAGTCTATCATTGGAGCTCATATACTGACAGAGAAATTAGATTTTGAATACAAAGTGACAGAAAAACAAATTAAGATAAAGTGAAAAAATTGTTCCGAAGAAATGTTCCTAACCACTTGTTTGTGTCCTACCCACTATGCACATTGAGTTCCCAGACAATTGTTTTTACACATGAATAGACACGCTAGGATGCAGAGTAGTTAAAACTGAATGTATGATAAATTGGCATTTTTGATTACAATCTGGGGGCCAACACATTGGATAAATAAAAATGACCACAAGTGACAATTTTTGGCAGAATTTATGCCTTACGCGCATTTTGGCAAAATCAATATTTGCAAAAAGTTGCCAATTTAGTCTCAGTCTATCATTTCACACTTGACGAGATACTCTAGATGAGAATTGCCGACACTAGATGATAAATTGCAGCTCGTTGGAGCTCGTTGGTGAAAAAAAAATAGATAAGATAAAAGTGAAAAACAAATTTTACGAAGAATTGATTCCTAACAACTTGTTTGTGTCCTACCACTAACATTGAGTCCCAGACAATTAATTTTTACACATGAATAGACACGCTAGATGCAGAGTAGGTAAACTGAATGTCTGATTTGGCATTTTTGGTACAATCTGGGGCAACAATTGAGATAACATAAAAAATGACCACAAGTGACATTTTTCCAGAATTTATGCCTTTCGCGTTTGGCCAAAATAATATTTTCCAAAAAAGTTGCCCAATTTAGTCTCAGTCTATCATTTCACACTTGACGAGATACTCTAGATGATAAATTGGACACTTTGGAGCTCGTAACAGGTGACAGAAAAAATAGATAAGATAAAAGTGAAAACAAATTTTACGAAGAATTGTTCCTAACAACGTTGTTTGTGTCCTACCACTAAACAGTTGAGTCCCAGACAATTATTTTTACACATGAATAGACACGCTAGATGCAGAGTAGGGTAAACTGGATGTCTGATTTGGCATTTTTGTACAATCTGGGGGCAACAATTGAGATAACATAAAAAATGACCACAAGTGACAATTTTTTGCAGAATTTATGCCTTACGCGTTTGGCCAAAATCATATTTGCAAAAAAGTTGCCAATTTAGTCTCAGTCTATCATTTCACACTTGACGAGATACTCTAGATGAGAAATTGGACACTTGGAGCTCGTTGGTGACAGAAAAATAGATAAGATAAAAGTGAAAAACAATTTTACGAAGAATTGTTCCTAACAACTTGTTTGTGTCCTACCACTAAACAGTGAGTCCCAGACAATTATTTTACACATGAATAGACACGCTAGATGCAGAGTAGTTAAACTGGATGTCTGATTTGCATTTTTTGGTACAATCTAATATAAAAATGTCCAAAAACAATTGAGGATCAGTTCAACTTGACGAGTTACTCTAAAATGACCACAAGTGACATTTTTCCAGAATTTATGCCTTTCGCGTTTGACCCCAAATAATATTTTCACAAAAGTTGCCAAATTTAGTCTCAGTCTATCATTTCACACTTGACGAGATACTCTAGATGAGAAATTGGACACTTTGAGCTCGCTGGTGACAGAAAAATTTAAGATAAAAGTTTGAAAAACAAATTTCCAAAAAGTTGCCAATTTGTCTCAGTCTAACAACACTTGACGAGATACTCTAGATTGGACACTTTGTAGCTACATTGGTGACAGAAAAATAGATGAGATAAAAGTAAAACAAAATTTTTACAATGAATAGTTCCTAACAACGTGTTGTAGATGCAGTGAGTCCCAGACAATTATTTTACACATGAATGTCTAGAGTGGTATAAAGATTTGAATGTCTGATTTGGCATTTTTGTACAATCTGGGGGCAACAATTGAGATAACATAAAAATGACCACAAGTGACATTTTTTCCAGAATTTATGCCTTTCGCGTTTTTGGCCAAAATCAATATTTGCAAAAAAGTTGCCAATTTAGTCTCAGTCTATCATTTCACACTTGACGAGATACTCTAGATGAGAAATTGGACACTTTGGAGCTCGTTGGTGACAGAAAAATAGATAAAGATAAAAGTGAAAAACAAATTTTACGAAAGAATTGTTCCTAACAACTTTGTTTGTGTCCTACCACTAAACAGTGAGTCCCAGACAATTATTTTACACATGAATAGACACGCTAGATGCAGAGTAGTTAAACTGGATGTCTGATTTGGCATTTTTTGTACAATCTCTGGGCAACAATTGAGATAACATAAAAATGACCACAAGTGACAATTTTCCAGAATTTATGCCTTCGCGTTTAGCCAAAATCATATTTGCAAAAAAGTTGAATAATTTTAGTCTCAGTCTATCATTTCACACTTAGACGAGATACTCTAGATGATAAATTGGACACTTTGGAGCTCGTTGGTGACAGAAAATAGATAAGATAACAGTGAAAAACAAATTTTACGAAGAAATTGTTCCTAACAACTTGTTTGTGTCCTACCACTAAACAGTGAGTCCAGACAATTATTTTACAACATGCACAATTGAATAGACACGCTAGATGCAGAGTAGTTAAACTGGATGTCTGATTTGGCATTTTTGTACAATCTGATAACATAAAAAGCAACAATTGAGATGGGACAAAACATAAAAATGCAATTTGTCTCACACAAGTGACAATTTGCTCAGAATTTATGCCTTACGCGTTTTGCCAAAATAATATTTGCAAAAAAGAATTGCCAATTTAGTCTCAGTCTATCATTACACATGACTTGACGAGATACTCTAGATGATAAATTTTTTGGACACTTTGGAGCTCGATATGGTGACAGAAAAATAGATAAGACAAAAAAGTGGAAAAAAAAAAAAACAAATTTTACGAAGAATCATTTTCCTAACAACTTGTTTGTGTCCTACCACTAAACATTGAGTCCCAGAAAATTATTTTACACATGAATAGACACGCTAGATGCAGAGTAGTAGGTAAAACACTGGATGTCTGATTTGGCATTTTTGTACAATCTGGGGGCAACAATTGAGATAACATAAAAAATGACCACAAGTGACAATTTTTGCTTGGCCAAAATAATATTTGCAAAAAAGTTGCTAATTTAGTCTCAGTCTATCATTTCACACTTGACGAGATACTCTAGATGATAAATTGGACACTTTGGAGCTCGTTGGTGACAGAAAAATAGATAAGATAAATGTGAAAAACAAATTTTACGAAGAATTGTTCCTAACAACTTGTTTGTGTCCTACCACTAAACATTGAGTCCCAGACAATTATTTTACACATGAATAGACACGCTAGATGCAGAGTAGGTAAACTGAATGTCTGATTTGGCATTTTGGTACAATCTGGGGGCAACAATTGAGATAACATAAAAATGACCACAAGTGACATTTTTCCAGAATTTATGCCTTTCGCGTTTGGCCAAAATCATATTTGCAAAAAAGTTGCTAATTTAGTCTCAGTCTATCATTTCACACTTGACGAGATACTCTAGATGATAAATTGGACACTTTGGAGCTCGTTGGTGACAGAAAAATAGATAAGATAAAAGTGAAAAACAAATTTTACGAAGAATTGTTCCTAACAACTTGTTTGTGTCCTACCACTAAACAGTGAGTCCCAGACAATTATTTTACACATGAATAGACACGCTAGATGCAGAGTAGTTAAACTGGATGTCTGATTTGGCATTTTTGTACAATCTGGGGGCAACAATTGATATAACATAAAAATGACCACAAGTGACATTTTTCCAGAATTTATGCCTTTCGCGTTTGGCCAAAATAATATTTGCAAAAAAGTTGCCAATTTAGTCTCAGTCTATCATTTCACACTTGACGAGATACTCTAGATGATAAATTGGACACTTTGGAGCTCATTGGTGACAGAAAAATAGATAAGATAAAAGTGAAAAACAAATTTTACGAAGAATTGTTCCTAACAACTTGTTTGTGTCCTACCACTAAACATTGAGTCCCAGACAATTATTTTACACATGAATAGACACGCTAGATGCAGAGTAGTTAAACTGGATGTCTGATTTGGCATTTTTGTACAATCTGGGGGCAACAATTGAGATAACATAAAAATGACCACAAGTGACATTTTTCCAGAATTTATGCCTTTCGCGTTTGGCCAAAAAATAATATTTGCAAAAAAAAGTTGCCAATTTAGTCTCAGTCTATCATTTCACACTTGACGAGATACTCTAGATGATAAATTGGACACTTTGGAGCTCGTTGGTGACAGAAAAATAGATAAGATAAAAGTGAAAAACAAATTTTACGAAGAATTGTTCCTAACAACTTGTTTGTGTCCTACCACTAAACATTGAGTCCCAGACAATTATTTTACACATGAATAGACACGCTAGATGCAGAGTAGGTAAACTGAATGTCTGATTTGGCATTTTGGTACAATCTGGGGGCAACAATTGAGATAACATAAAAATGACCACAAGTGACATTTTTCCAGAATTTATGCCTTTCGCGTTTGGCCAAAATCATATTTGCAAAAAAGTTGCCAATTTAGTCTCAGTCTATCATTTCACACTTGACGAGATACTCTAGATGATAAATTGGACACTTTGGAGCTCGTTGGTGACAGAAAAATAGATAAGATAAAAGTGAAAAACAAATTTTACGAAGAATTGTTCCTAACAACTTGTTTGTGTCCTACCACTAAACAGTGAGTCCCAGACAATTATTTTACACATGAATAGACACGCTAGATGCAGAGTAGTTAAACTGGATGTCTGATTTGGCATTTTTGTACAATCTGGGGGCAACAATTGAGATAACATAAAAATGACCACAAGTGACATTTTTGCAGAATTTATGCCTTACGCGTTTGGCCAAAATAATATTTGCAAAAAAGTTGCCAATTTAGTCTCAGTCTATCATTTCACACTTGACGAGATACTCTAGATGATAAATTGGACACTTTGGAGCTCGTTGGTGACAGAAAAATAGATAAGATAAATGTGAAAAACAAATTTTACGAAGAATTGTTCCTAACAACTTGTTTGTGTCCTACCACTAAAAAGTGAGTCCCAGACAATTATTTTACACATGAATAGACACGCTAGATGCAGAGTAGTTAAACTGGATGTCTGATTTGGCATTTTTGTACAATCTGGGGGCAACAATTGATATAACATAAAAATGACCACAAGTGACATTTTTCCAGAATTTATGCCTTTCGCGTTTGGACAAAATAATATTTGCAAAAAAGTTGCTAATTTAGTCTCAGTCTATCATTTCACACTTGACGAGATACTCTAGATGATAAATTGGACACTTTGGAGCTCGTTGGTGACAGAAAAATAGATAAGATAAAAGTGAAAAACAAATTTTACGAAGAATTGTTCCTAACAACTTGTTTGTGTCCTACCACTAAACATTGAGTCCCAGACAATTATTTTACACATGAATAGACACGCTAGATGCAGAGTAGGTAAACTGAATGTCTTATTTGGCATTTTTGTACAATCTGGGGGCAACAATTGAGATAACATAAAAATGACCACAAGTGACAATTTTTCCAGAATTTATGCCTTTCGCGTTTGGCCAAAATCATATTTTCCAAAAAAGTTGCCAATTTAGTCTCAGTCTATCATTTCACACTTGACGAGATACTCTAGATGATAAATTGGACACTTTGGAGCTCGTTGGTGACAGAAAAATAGATAAGATAAATGTGAAAAACAAATTTTACGAAGAATTGTTCCTAACAACTTGTTTGTGTCCTACCACTAAACAGTGAGTCCCAGACAATTATTTTACACATGAATAGACACGCTAGATGCAGAGTAGTTAAACTGGATGTCTGATTTGGCATTTTTGTACAATCTGGGGGCAACAATTGAGATAACATAAAAATGACCACAAGTGACATTTTTCCAGAATTTATGCCTTTCGCGTTTGGCCAAAATAATATTTGCAAAAAAGTTGCCAATTTAGTCTCAGTCTATCATTTCACACTTGACGAGATACTCTAGATGATAAATTGGACACTTTGGAGCTCGTTGGTGACAGAAAAATAGATAAGATAAAAGTAAAAAAAAACAAATTTTACGAAGAATTGTTCCTAACAACTTGTTTGTGTCCTACCACTAAACATTGAGTCCCAGACAATTATTTTACACATGAATAGACACGCTAGATGCAGAGTAGGTAAACTGAATGTCTGATTTGGCATTTTTGTACAATCTGGGGGCAACAATTGAGATAACATAAAAATGACCACAAGTGACATTTTTCCAGAATTTATGCCTTTCGCGTTTGGCCAAAATCATATTTGCAAAAAAGTTGCCAATTTAGTCTCAGTCTATCATTTCACACTTGACGAGATACTCTAGATGATAAATTGGACACTTTGGAGCTCGTTGGTGACACAAAAATAGATAAGATAAAAGTGAAAAACAAATTTTACGAAGAATTGTTCCTAACAACTTGTTTGTGTCCTACCACTAAACAGTGAGTCCCAGACAATTATTTTACACATGAATAGACACGCTAGATGCAGAGTAGGTAAACTGGATGTCTGATTTGGCATTTTTGTACAATCTGGGGGCAACAATTGAGATAACATAAAAATGACCACAAGTGACATTTTTCCAGAATTTATGCCTTCGCGTTTGGCCAAAATCATATTTGCAAAAAAGTTGCCAATTTAGTCTCAGTCTATCATTTCACACTTGACGAGATACTCTAGATGATAAATTGGACACTTTGGAGCTCGTTGGTGACAGAAAAATAGATAAGATAAAAGTGAAAAAACAAATTTTACGAAGAATTGTTCCTAACAACTTGTTTGTGTCCTACCACTAAAACAGTGAGTCCCAGACAATTATTTTACACATGAATAGACACGCTAGATGCAGAGTAGTTAAACTGGATGTCTGATTTGGCATTTTTGTACAATCTGGGGGCAACAATTGAGATAACATAAAAATGACCACAAGTGACATTTTTCCAGAATTTATGCCTTTCGCGTTTGGCCAAAATCATATTTTGCAAAAAAGTTGCCAATTTAGTCTCAGTCTATCATTTCACACTTGACGAGATACTCTAGATGATAAATTGGACACTTTGGAGCTCGTTGGTGACAGAAAAAGATAGATAAGATAAAAGTGAAAAAAAACAAATTTTACGAAGAATTGTTCCTAACAACTTGTTTGTGTCCTACCACTAAACAGTGAGTCCCAGACAATTATTTTACACATGAATAGACACGCTAGATGCAGAGTAGTTAAACTGGATGTCTGATTTGGCATTTTTGTACAATCTGGGGGCAACAATTGAGATAACATAAAAATGACCACAAGTGACATTTTTCCAGAATTTATGCCTTTCGCGTTTGGCCAAAATAATATTTGCAAAAAAGTTGCCAATTTAGTCTCAGTCTATCATTTCACACTTGACGAGATACTCTAGATGATAAATTGGACACTTTGGAGCTCGTTGGTGACAGAAAAATAGATAAGATAAAAGTGAAAAACAAATTTTACGAAGAATTGTTCCTAACAACTTGTTTGTGTCCTACCACTAAACAGTGAGTCCCAGACAATTATTTTACACATGAATAGACACGCTAGATGCAGAGTAGTTAAACTGGATGTCTGATTTGGCATTTTTGTACAATCTGGGGCAACAATTGAGATAACATAAAAATGACCCAAAGTGACAATTTTGCAGAATTTATGGCATTTTTACGCAATTGAGATAACATAAAAATGACCACAAGTGACATTTTTTCCAGAATTTATATTTGGCCAAAAAAAAGTTGCAAAAAAGTTGCCATTTAGTCTCAGTCTATCATTTCACACTTGACGAGATACTCTAGATGATAAATTGGACACTTTGGAGCTCGTTGGTGACAGAAAAATAGATAAGATAAATGTGAAAAACAAATTTTACGAAGAATTGTTCCTAACAACTTGTTTGTGTCCTACCACTAAACAGTGAGTCCCAGACAATTATTTTACACATGAATAGACACGCTAGATGCAGAGTAGTTAAACTGGATGTCTGATTTGGCATTTTTGTACAATCTGGGGGCAACAATTGAGATAACATAAAAATGACCACAAGTGACATTTTTCCAGAATTTATGCCTTTCGCGTTTGGCCAAAATCATATTTGCAAAAAAGTTGCCAATTTAGTCTCAGTCTATCATTTCACACTTGACGAGATACTCTAGATGATAAATTGGACACTTTGGAGCTCGTTGGTGACAGAAAAATAGATAAGATAAAAGTGAAAAACAAATTTTACGAAGAATTGTTCCTAACAACTTGTTTGTGTCCTACCACTAAACAGTGAGTCCCAGACAATTATTTTACACATGAATAGACACGCTAGATGCAGAGTAGGTAAACTGGATGTCTTATTTGGCATTTTTGTACAATCTGGGGGCAACAATTGAGATAACATAAAAATGACCACAAGTGACATTTTTCCAGAATTTATGCCTTTCGCGTTTGGCCAAAATAATATTTGCAAAAAAGTTGCCAATTTAGTCTCAGTCTATCATTTCACACTTGACGAGATACTCTAGATGATAAATTGGACACTTTGGAGCTCGTTGGTGACAGAAAAATAGATAAGATAAAAGTGAAAAACAAATTTTACGAAGAATTGTTCCTAACAACTTGTTTGTGTCCTACCACTAAACAGTGAGTCCCAGACAATTATTTTACACATGAATAGACACGCTAGATGCAGAGTAGTTAAACTGGATGTCTGATTTGGCATTTTTGTACAATCTGGGGGCAACAATTGAGATAACATAAAAATGACCACAAGTGACATTTTTCCAGAATTTATGCCTTTCGCGTTTGGCCAAAATCATATATTTGCAAAAAAGTTGCCAATTTAGTCTCAGTCTATCATTTCACACTTGACGAGATACTCTAGATGATAAATTGGACACTTTGGAGCTCGTTGGTGACAGAAAAATAGATAAGATAAAAGTGAAAAAACAAATTTTACGAAGAATTGTTCCTAACAACTTGTTTGTGTCCTACCACTAAACAGTGAGTCCCAGACAATTATTTTACACATGAATAGACACGCTAGATGCAGAGTAGTTAAACTGATGTCTGATTTGGCATTTTTGTACAATCTGGGGGCAACAATTGAGATAACATAAAAATGACCACAAGTGACATTTTTTGCAGAATTTATGCCTTACGCGTTTGGCCAAAATAATATTTGCAAAAAAGTTGCTAATTTAGTCTCAGTCTATCATTTCACACTTGACGAGATACTCTAGATGATAAATTGGACACTTTGGAGCTCGTTGGTGACAGAAAAAATAGATAAGATAAAAGTGAAAAACAAATTTTACGAAGAATTGTTCCTAACAACTTGTTTGTGTCCTACCACTAAACAGTGAGTCCCAGACAATTATTTTACACATGAATAGACACGCTAGATGCAGAGTAGTTAAACTGGATGTCTGATTTGGCATTTTTGTACAATCTGGGGGCAACAATTGAGATAACATAAAAATGACCACAAGTGACATTTTTCCAGAATTTATGCCTTTCGCGTTTGGCCAAAATAATATTTGCAAAAAAGTTGCCAATTTAGTCTCAGTCTATCATTTCACACTTGACGAGATACTCTAGATGATAAATTGGACACTTTGGAGCTCGTTGGTGACAGAAAAATAGATAAGATAAAAGTGAAAAACAAATTTTACGAAGAATTGTTCCTAACAACTTGTTTGTGTCCTACCACTAAACAGTGGTCCCAGACAATTATTTTACACATGAATAGACACGCTAGATGCAGAGTAGTTAAACTGGATGTCTGATTTGGCATTTTTGTACAATCTGGGGGCAACAATTGAGATAACATAAAAATGACCACAAGTGACATTTTTCCAGAATTTATGCCTTTCGCGTTTGGCCAAAATAATATTTGCAAAAAAGTTGCCAATTTAGTCTCAGTCTATCATTTCACACTTGACGAGATACTCTAGATGATAAATTGGACACTTTGGAGCTCGTTGGTGACAGAAAAATAGATAAGATAAAAGTGAAAAAACAAATTTTACGAAGAATTGTTCCTAACAACTTGTTTGTGTCCTACCACTAAACAGTGAGTCCCAGACAATTATTTTACACATGAATAGACACGCTAGATGCAGAGTAGTTAAACTGGATGTCTGTTTTGGCATTTTTGTACAATCTGGGGGCAACAATTGAGATAACATAAAAATGACCACAAGTGACATTTTTCCGGAATTTATGCATTTCGCGTTTGGCCAAAATAATATTTGCAAAAAAGTTGCTAATTTAGTCTCAGTCTATCATTTCACACTTGACGAGATACTCTAGATGATAAATTGGACACTTTGGAGCTCGTTGGTGACAGAAAAATAGATAAGATAAAAGTGAAAAACAAATTTTTACGAAGAATTGTTCCTAACAACTTGTTTGTGTCCTACCACTAAACAGTGAGTCCCAGACAATTATTTTACACATGAATAGACACGCTAGATGCAGAGTAGGTAAACTGGATGTCTGATTTGGCATTTTTGTACAATCTGGGGGCAACAATTGAGATAACATAAAAATGACCACAAGTGACATTTTTTCCAGAATTTATGCCTTTCGCGTTTGGCCAAAATAATATTTGCAAAAAAGTTGCTAATTTAGTCTCAGTCTATCATTTCACACTTGACGAGATACTCTAGATGATAAATTGGACACTTTGGAGCTCGTTGGTGACAGAAAAATAGATAAGATAAAAGTGAAAAACAAATTTTACGAAGAATTGTTCCTAACAACTTGTTTGTGTCCTACCACTAAACAGTGAGTCCCAGACAATTATTTTACACATGAATAGACACGCTAGATGCAGAGTAGTTAAACTGGATGTCTGATTTGGCATTTTTGTACAATCTGGGGGCAACAATTGAGATAACATAAAAATGACCACAAGTGACATTTTTCCAGAATTTATGCCTTTCGCGTTTGGCCAAAATAATATTTGCAAAAAAGTTGCTAATTTAGTCTCAGTCTATCATTTCACACTTGACGAGATACTCTAGATGATAAATTGGACACTTTGGAGCTCGTTGGTGACAGAAAAATAGATAAGATAAAAGTGAAAAACAAATTTTACGAAGAATTGTTCCTAACAACTTGTTTGTGTCCTACCACTAAACAGTGAGTCCCAGACAATTATTTTACACATGAATAGACACGCTAGATGCAGAGTAGTTAAACTGGATGTCTGATTTGGCATTTTGGTACAATCTGGGGGCAACAATTGAGATAACATAAAAATGACCACAAGTGACATTTTTCCAGAATTTATGCCTTTCGCGTTTAGCCAAAAAAATATTTGAAAAATAGTTGCTAATTTAGTCTCAGTCTATCATTTCACACTTGACGAGATACTCTAGATGATAAATTGGACACTTTGGAGCTCGTTGGTGACAGAAAAATAGATAAGATAAAAGTGAAAAACAAATTTTACGAAGAATTGTTCCTAACAACTTGTTTGTGTCCTACCACTAAACATTGAGTCCCAGACAATTATTTTACACATGAATAGACACGCTAGATGCAGAGTAGTTAAACTGGATGTCTGATTTGGCATTTTTGTACAATCTGGGGGCAACAATTGAGATAACATAAAAATGACCACAAGTGACATTTTTCCAGAATTTATGCCTTTCGCGTTTGGCCAAAATAATATTTGCAAAAAAGTTGCCAATTTAGTCTCAGTCTATCATTTCACACTTGACGAGATACTCTAGATGATAAATTGGACACTTTGGAGCTCGTTGGTGACAGAAAAATAGATAAGATAAAAGTGAAAAACAAATTTTACGAAGAATTGTTCCTAACAACTTGTTTGTGTCCTACCACTAAACAGTGAGTCCCAGACAATTATTTTACACATGAATAGACACGCTAGATGCAGAGTAGTTAAACTGGATGTCTGATTTGGCATTTTTGTACAATCTGGGGGCAACAATTGAGATAACATAAAAATGACCACAAGTGACATTTTTGCAGAATTTATGCCTTTCGCGTTTGGCCAAAATCATATTTTGCAAAAAAAGTTGCCAATTTAGTCTCAGTCTATCATTTCACACTTGACGAGATACTCTAGATGATAAATTGGACACTTTGGAGCTCGTTGGTGACAGAAAAATAGATAAGATAAAAGTGAAAAACAAATTTTACGAAGAATTGTTCCTAACAACTTGTTTGTGTCCTACCACTAAACGTGAGTCCCAGACAATTATTTTACACATGAATAGACACGCTAGATGCAGAGTAGTTAAACTGGATGTCTGATTTGGCATTTTTGTACAATCTGGGGGCAACAATTGAGATAACATAAAAATGACCACAAGTGACATTTTTCCAGAATTTATGCCTTTCGCGTTTGGCCAAAATAATATTTGCAAAAAAGTTGCTAATTTAGTCTCAGTCTATCATTTCACACTTGACGAGATACTCTAGATGATAAATTGGACACTTTGGAGCTCGTTGGTGACAGAAAAATAGATAAGATAAAAGTGAAAAACAAATTTTACGAAGAATTGTTCCTAACAACTTGTTTGTGTCCTACCACTAAACAGTGAGTCCCAGACAATTATTTTACACATGAATAGACACGCTAGATGCAGAGTAGTTAAACTGGATGTCTGATTTGGCATTTTTGTACAATCTGGGGGCAACAATTGAGATAACATAAAAATGACCACAAGTGACATTTTTCCAGAATTTATGCCTTTCGCGTTTAGCCAAAAAAATATTTGAAAAATAGTTGCTAATTTAGTCTCAGTCTATCATTTCACACTTGACCAGATACTCTAGATGATAAATTGTACAATTTGGAGCTCGTTGGTGACAGAAAAATAGATAAGATAAAAGTGAAAAACAAATTTTACGAAGAATTGTTTCTAACAACTTGTTTGCGTCCTACCACTAAACATTGAGTCCCAGACAATTATTTTACACATGAATAGACACGCTAGATGCAGAGTAGTTAAACTGGATGTCTGATTTGGCATTTTTGTACAATCTGGGGGCAACAATTGAGATAACATAAAAATGACCACAAGTGACATTTTTCCAGAATTTATGCCTTTCGCGTTTGGCCAAAATAATTTTTGCAAAAAAGTTGCTAATTTAGTCTCAGTCTATCATTTCACACTTGACGAGATACTCTAGATGATAAATTGGACACTTTGGAGCTCGTTGGTGACAGAAAAATAGATAAGATAAAAGTGAAAAACAAATTTTACGAAGAATTGTTCCTAACATCTTGTTTGTGTCCTACCACTAAACAGTGAGTCCCAGACAATTATTTTACACATGAATAGACACGCTAGATGCAGAGTAGTTAAACTGGATGTCTGATTTGGCATTTTTGTACAATCTGGGGGCAACAATTGAGATAACATAAAAATGACCACAAGTGACATTTTTCCAGAATTTATGCCTTTCGCGTTTTGGCCAAAATAATATTTTGCAAAAAAGTTGCCAATTTAGTCTCAGTCTATCATTTCACACTTGACGAGATACTCTAGATGATAAATTGGACACTTTGGAGCTCGTTGGTGACAGAAAAATAGATAAGATAAAAGTGAAAAACAAATTTTACGAAGAATTGTTCCTAACAACTTGTTTGTGTCCTACCACTAAACATTGAGTCCCAGACAATTATTTTACACATGAATAGACACGCTAGATGCAGAGTAGGTAAACTGAATGTCTGATTTGGCATTTTTGTACAATCTGGGGGCAACAATTGAGATAACATAAAAATGACCACAAGTGACAATTTTTCCAGAATTTATGCCTTTCGCGTTTGGCCAAAATCATATTTTCAAAAAAGTTGCCAATTTAGTCTCAGTCTATCATTTCACACTTGACGAGATACTCTAGATGATAAATTGGACACTTTGGAGCTCGTTGGTGACAGAAAAAATAGATAAGATAAAAGTGAAAAACAAATTTTACGAAGAATTGTTCCTAACAACTTGTTTGTGTCCTACCACTAAACAGTGAGTCCCAGACAATTATTTTACACATGAATAGACACGCTAGATGCAGAGTAGTTAAACTGAATGTCTGATTTGGCATTTTTGTACAATCTGGGGGCAACAATTGAGATAACATAAAAATGACCACAAGTGACAATTTTTCCAGAATTTATGCCTTCGCGCGTTTGGCCAAAATAATATTTGCAAAAAAGTTGCTAATTTAGTCTCAGTCTATCATTTCACACTTGACGAGATACTCTAGATGATAAATTGGACACTTTGGAGCTCGTTGGTGACAGAAAAATAGATAAGATAAAAGTGAAAAAAAACAAATTTTACGAAGAATTGTTCCTAACAACTTGTTTGTGTCCTACCACTAAACAGTGAGTCCCAGACAATTATTTTACACATGAATAGACACGCTAGATGCAGAGTAGTTAAACTGGATGTCTGATTTGGCATTTTTTGTACAATCTGGGGGCAACAATTGAGATAACATAAAAATGACCACAAGTGACATTTTTGCAGAATTTATGCCTTACGCGTTTGGCCAAAATAATATTTGCAAAAAAGTTGCTAATTTAGTCTCAGTCTATCATTTCACACTTGACGAGATACTCTAGATGATAAATTGGACACTTTGGAGCTCGTTGGTGACAGAAAAATAGATAAGATAAATGTGAAAAACAAATTTTACGAAGAATTGTTCCTAACAACTTGTTTGTGTCCTACCACTAAAAAGTGAGTCCCAGACAATTATTTTACACATGAATAGACACGCTAGATGCAGAGTAGTTAAACTGGATGTCTGATTTGGCATTTTTGTACAATCTGGGGGCAACAATTGATATAACATAAAAATGACCACAAGTGATTTCCAGAATTTATGCCTTTCGCGTTTGGACAAAATAATATTTGCAAAAAAGTTGCTAATTTAGTCTCAGTCT
>CAJHNH020005443.1:0-21357 GCA_905116865.2 Candidula unifasciata
CCTCTGGACTTTAGTACTGTTTCAGAAATTGAACTGTGTGTGCACATTCATTTTACAGATCTGGCTTATTTTTATGCAGACCACTGGTTCCTTGCTTCTCACACAGACACATGCCGACTTAGAAGGAAACACCCCTAACTAGTTTACTTTTATGATACACTCTTTGGGGTGGGGGTGGAGGGTGGTGGGTCTATTGCCCCCCCCCCCCCCCCCACAATGTGACCCTGAAACCCACAAGGGGAAAAATGTGATCAAAATGCAACCTCTTCTTTCTCTTGTCAATATCTGCTTATGCCGCTAGGCATCTAAGTTGCTTGATATGCCGTGATGTTATGCAGTCTCAAGGTGTCAGTGACTCCTTCAATCCATATTCTTCTCGGTCTTCCCCTGCCTCTAGGTGTTTTTATTTTCAGGTTGCACGTTCTTGCTGCTGGCATCGTTGGTTTCATTCTCATTAGATGGCCAAACCATTTCATTCTTTGTTTCTCAATAAATTTTACGATGGGTGTTGTTCCAACAGTTCTTGTGATCCCGTCGTTTCTTACTCTGTCTCTTCTGGTTTTATTCACAGCCATTATCAAACATCTCATCTCACTGGTGGTTAGTTTTTTTCTGTTTGTTCTTTTGTCAACGTATAAGTCTGACATTGCTAAACTAAAGACAGTATAAATATTTTATTTATAATTTGTCTTGTCTCTTTTGGGATAGCCGGGTGTTTTAAAATTGTAGCAAGTTAGTATGTGACACTGTTGGTTTGTTGGTTTCCCGTTTCTTTCTATCTGTCTATTTTACCACAGTATGTAAAGATGACTCCCAAGTATTTTAAATTCTTTCACTTGTTTTAGATTTTGATCTTTGATTATGTCCATGGTTTGTTGCTCTCTATTTTATTCTTATGACTTATTTTTTTTCAATATTGATCTTCATGTGATGTTTAAGGCAACTGTCATGTAGTTGGTTTATGTGGTCCTGCAGCTGTTTACTTTCACTATGGAATATACACTGATCATCGGTAAAGAGCAGCTCACTGAAGTCCTCCTGTTTATCAACATCTGGTGGTGTAATACAACCTGAATTGCGATATTTGACAGTATTTCTGCAACTACTAACAAGTGAAGTGCTAATACTCAGCCACAGTAACAGAACACGCTGAACTAGAAAACACGTTCAGTGCACAACAAACTGTCAAACTACCACACATATCAGCATATTAACCCTTTGGAGACGACTCAGCCGATCTATTGGCCAAACTGCAAAATAGTCACCCTCAAAAACCTTGAGACTGGCTGGCAGATTGTGTTAGTTCAATAAATTTCCTACATGTATATATATAAATATATAAAAGTAAAGGACCCTTTTCCACGCCTTTAGGCATATAGGGCATATAATGCTAGACCTATACTTTTATAGACCAATCGGCACAAGATGGGTGATGTGGTCAGCATCACACCGGCCACCTCTACTTTCCGGGTGACTACCCAGTACCCACTCAAGGTTGGGTCGACCTGGCAGCCAAAGTCATTTTTTTAATAAAGTCTGGCTCCGTTAGGGAGTGAACCCACGACATTCTGATCCGCGGCGAGCGTCTAGCCGCTCCACCATGGGGACTCCCATATATATATATATATTTTGTGTGTATATGTTAAGTGAATGCTTTCAAATTTTTAAAAATACTTTTTGTGTGTGTAAGTTAAGAGAACCTCTTCCTAAAGTCTCCGTCTTCTTGGCACTGAAATTCCAAATAAGGCTCTGTCTCCAAAGGGTTAAGCTAAGCAATGCATACAATCAGTTCAATTTTACAGTGTACATTCTGTGTTCTAAAAAATGTAAACCTGCCTAACTGCCACAATGGGCAGAAAAATAATGTTTAAAATATCCAGTTAGCAATCCCATGTAGATTATCTGACGGTTTGAGAACTACTGTAAATAATGTATGGTTAGTAAATCAAACGGAGAACATTTAACTGCCAGACACTTAGAAAGCATGAAATGTTTGACTGTTAAAGAATAAATATTAAAAAAATATGAGGTCAGTAACTATGTGTAGAATATCTGACTTTTTGTGAACCAATGTAAAACAAAAATATCCAGTCAGAATCATGTGTAGATTATTCTATTTGACTGCAAGATAACTAATGGGAAAACCAAAGCAGATCATAGGTAATCACATGAATATTATTGACAGGTTTTTTTTAAATGTGTAGAGAAAGCCAATGGAAAATCTTTAGTGCAAGACAGCCTAGCATATGACACCACAAGATCTAGCATGAGAATGGAGGTGGAGGCGGTAACTGCAGCTCTCCGGTGACTAGAGAACAAGATGCATGCACATGTCATAACTGTAACAGACTCTGAAGGCATGCTGAGAAAGGTGCAGACAGGGATGCTTCGAGCAGAGTGGCAAGCTTTACTGGGAAGATCACAGGTAGTGAGCATACCTTGGATCTTCTCTCCAGGCTATGCTGGCGTAGTGAGTAATGAACAGGCAGACAGATTGGCTGGATCCGCACCACTTGGTGGTGAATTTATACATGACAAGGCAGATTGGTCAAGGCCCTTTGGGAGCAAGCAATGAAATCAGTAGAGAAAGAAGATTATTATGGCCTGGTGAGAATGAGGCACCTGGGTGTAACCAGAGGGCGGCTGACTACACTCAGAGAAAAGGCAAGACAGACATTTAACCAGACTGACCAGTACCATCAGTATTAGAACTCTGCGCGGGCTGCTGAAGATGAGGACGGAGCATGCATGGGAATGCCCCGAATGCTGTGAGATAAATTCTTGTCTCAACTCAACTAAATGTGTATCCTATACAAAGCCAGCATCTTTTCTTCGCATTTAGTGAACTAATGTGACATAACAACTGCCGAGGATCGATCAATTTTTTTGTCTTGTTACTTTGATTGATTTTTTTAAAATAATTTTTTTATATCACTTTAATACAAGTTCCTAGTATCTTGTCAAAAACAAAGAATTAATCAAGAAGTGAAATGCCTTCTGTGTGTGCATGTGTAGAATATGTCACAATAGGTCCTAGTTAGAACATAGAAAGTGTTGAAAAGCTTTGAGCTAGGAAATAAAAAAAAATGTTAGAATAGATCAGTGCTGAAAAACTGAATATGTAGGAATAGGTTGGTGTAGAACATGTAAGAATAGCATGGTGGTAGACACCAGAATATACAAGTATAGCTTTTTGTTAGACAATGAAAAATGTAAGAACAGCTTGGTGGTAGAGAGTCCAAAATAGAGAAATGGCTCCAGGTCAAACAGTAAAAAGTGTAAGAATATGGCATATTAAAAATAAAACAAAAATGTAATGGCAGTATCAGACAGTAGAAAATGTAAGCACTGTGCAGTGTAGATAGAAGTTAGTAGAAAATGTGGGACAGGTAGTTTTAGAAGATATAATATGTAAGTAATGCTAAACTGTTTAAAAATAAAAAAATATACGGAAAGTCTATCATTAGAAATCAGAAAATGTAAGATATTCAATGTTAGAAAATATCAAATGTAAGTAATGCTGAAAACTTAGAAACTGGAAATTATAAGGAAGGTTCAGAACGAGAAATTATAAAACTTAAGAATATTCAGTGTAAAAAAAATAGAAAATGTAAGCAATGCTTTTATATTAGAAAACAAAAATTATAAGGAAGGTCCAGAATGAGAAATCAGAAAATGTAAGAGTATTCAATGTTAGAAAACAGAAAATATAAGCTATGCTTTTATGTTAGAAAATGGAAATTATAAAGAAGGTCCAGAACAAGAAATCAGAAAATGTAAGATATTTAATGTTAGAAATTATAAAATGTAAGTTAATGGTGAAAACTTAGAAACTGGAAATTATCAGGAAGGTTCAGAACGAGAAATCAGAAAATGTAAGAATATTAAATGTTAGAAAACAGAAAATGTAAGAATATTAAATGTTAGAAAACAGAAAATGTAAGCAACACTTTTATGTTAAAAAATGGAAATTATAAGGAAGGTCCAGAATGAGAAATCAGAAAATGTAACTACAAAATATAAGGAAAGTTCAAGATGAGAGATTAGTAAATGTAAGAGTATTCAATGTCAGAAAATAGAAAATGTGAGTAATGCTGAAATGTTAGAAAATGGATATTATATGGAAGGTTCAACATGACAGATTAGTAAATGTAACAGTTTTAAATGTTAGAAAACAGAAAATGTAAGCAATGCTGAAATGTTAGAAAGTGAATATTATATACAAGGTTCAACTTGACAGATTAGTAAATGTAAGAGTATTCAATATTAGAAAATAGAACAAGTAAATAATGCTGAAATGTTAGAAAAATGAAATTATTTGGAAGGTTCAGAATGAGAAATCAGAAAATGTAGGAGTATTCATTGTTAGAAATCAGAAAATGTAGGAGTATTCATTGTTAGAAATCAGAAAATGTAGGAATATTCATTGTTAGAAATCAGAAAATGTAGGAGTATTCATTGTTAGAAATCAGAAAATGTAGGAGTATTCATTGTTAGAAATCAGAAAATGTAGGAGTATTCATTGTTAGAAATCAGAAAATGTAGGAGTATTCATTGTTAGAAAACAGAACATTCTAGACTGCCCACCTGATCTCCAGCTGAGTATATAGAAGGCAACAAATCATCCTTAATGAAACCCTTCATCTGAAATTAAAGGCATGCACAAGAAGTCTGGGAATTACATTTGCACTTGTTAGTTCAATCCAGAAGGTTGAGTAGGGAGGAGGGAAAGGGGGAGACACAGAGAGAAGCAAACCAAAACAACAAGGAGCTGAGATGACAACACCAATGCATGCACACTATGCAGTACAACAGTGCTGTTTGGTGCTGCGGCACATTCAATGTGCAACACTTTTACCTGGTCCCCCGAGGAGTAGATCTGGGCCAGCAGGTCACTTTCGATATAGTGACGCACCTGAAATGTTTCGGAGAATGTCACATTATGTACTTATATATATGACCACCACACTGGAAGTCTTAGTTCCTGTAGGTTGAGTAAAAGTCAGGGCCTGCACACATACAAGGAGTAACACACAAAGCCATTTACATTGCAACAATGCATACTGGACATCACTTATTGACTACTTTCTTCTGCGTTAATCCTTAAAAAAATGGGTGACACGTTGTGAAGCGGTCTACAGCTAGGCTATGATAGCTGCAACTTCTGGCCAAACATCTGATTTCAGCAAATTCTTAGTCAGCCCCATTTGTTTACAGACCAATGGGACCTCAATGGTTGATGTGGTCAATAACATCTTTACTTCCCATGACGTTTTCTGGTACCCATTTTAGGCTGTGGAGGCCCTAGATCAATTATTTTTAAAATCCCTCTGTGGGTTCTGGGCTCCTCATTCCGAGGGAAAAAAGGGCTCCTCATTCCGAGGGAAAAAAGGGCTCCTCATTCCGAGGGAAAAAAGAACAGACCATCCTGCCTTCTTAACAAGCATGTCGTACAAGAAAACTAATTAAGGGAGTTTCCCCTAGCAGTCGGAGTGCATCTGCCTGAGAGGCAAGGAACCAACAGTCTGCATACAATCAGGCCAGATCTGTTAAATGGATGACATGCAAGTTCTGAAACCAAACCAAACTCCAGAAATGGACAAACAACCAGAACTGTTCTCTGAAGACTACAGCTGGTGAAGGCTAAGAAGGAAAAACAATTATACAAATGTGTGCCAATGCGGATTTGAACCCAGGACCTCTGGGCTGACAGGCAAGCCTCTAGTCACTGCATTACTGTGGTCCCCACTGACCCATAACTGGTCTCGAAAATAGGCAGCAATAACATATAACATAACAATACTATATATACATAATAAACAAACAGATAATGTATTAACCGGCACTCACAGAAAGAAGTATTAAGATAGAAGGACACACCAGACAACATAAAAATCTAAAGCTATAATTATGCGCTGGGAATTGAACCCGTTACCTCCAAAAGGCATGTACGCCTCGCTATGGAAACAAATGTTCTAAGAACATGACCAACTAGGCACCCCTAAAACAAGGTGTCTTTACTGACCATGTCTATCGTACAGCCTGAAATCCACAACTATGGAATACGGACAGAATTCATTTTAAACATTTGAAATGACACCACAGGTTACATAAATTTATATTAACCAAGAATAGATTGAATAACAAACTCAGCAACAATTTACAAACACAGCAGACCATAATGCTTTGTCTAGAATACATGAACCTAACAATACTTATGCTGTGGGAATGGGCTCCTCCCATAAGCTTACTACTAATTGTAGCTTAGGCCTCGGTTGCTTAGATGTTGTAATTATGTTTCTAATCTCAAAATACCCAGTTCGATTCCAGCTGCAGTATCTGAGTAAAATGTAAGTTCAAAAGGACCGATTTTCTTTCTTCTCTATTAGTTGTGACACAGTCTATGGCTTGTGTCTGTCCAGTGCCACAAAAGAAGACAGATATGAAAAAAGGACATAAGAAACAAGACAAAGAATAACTGAAATGTACCAGCTCAAGAACCTATGGGAGCCTATCATGCAGAGCTGTGGTTTCAACTGCGTAGCACCAGAAAGTTTCAAAGTTTGTGAAGGGAAGGGGGGAAGGGGGGAGCCTGGTGGGGAGTCACAGAATTATAAAATTGAGTATTTTTAAAAATGTGTTTTAGGTGCAGTATCTTGCAATACACATTCACGTGGCCAAATTAGCTACAAATGTTCTTTTGACATTTTCCTCCATATGACTTTGTGAATCCAGATCATCAGCTTTAACAGTCATTTCAAAGATCCCTCGTTGGGGTCTTGTAATATATTATGGGGGGGGGGGGGGGGGGTGCCACCTGACAACTGGTTTACACCCACTGATCTAGAGAATCAATTCATTGTGCTGGGTTTTATCCCATTTGGTGCAACCACTATGCGCAGAGCGGTGCGCTGCCTGTCAAGAGCGAAGCACATGGCACAAATTTGTAACTCCAGCAATGACCCCACAGGATCTCCGTAAAAATTGCCTTCACAAAGCAGACAATCATCTTCAAAAACCACTGCTGCCATAAACATCGTGGGAAGGAATAATTTGTCTTTAATGTTGTCAGTCAGGCCATTCTTTTAGTGGCCGTACATTTGCTCTTGTAGCTGATCTTCTGGGATGCAGTCCATGTTATGGCATTTGATGCTGCTGCATTCTAATGAGATGGATAAACCATCTGATCTGCTATTTCTCAATTAATCTAATATAAGGACCTGTTTCCACAATCTGTCTTATAGTATCATTATTCACTCAGTCTTGGATACTTAGGCTGGCCTCTTTTCCCAAGCATCTCATCCCACAAGTGGTGATTTTGCATATATGGGCTTTAGATAATGTTTGGCACTGGTAGCTCGTGTTGGGATGGATGTAGTCTGTGAAATATTTCTGAACACAAGCCAAAATGGCTTGATCATTTCACCATAGACTGCTCCCCCCCCCCCCCCCCCCCCCTACTCCTGCCACCCTTTTCCAGATCAAGAAAAGACAAAAGAAGTGAGAACAGATGGGAAAGAAAATAGTTTTCACAGAAAAAGTGAAGAATGACTGCTGGACCCAGAACATAAATGAAAAATTTAATATGAAATTCAAGCATAAAGAACAGGCGCCTTACATTACTGACGATGAGGTACATGATGGCCTTCGGTACCAGGTCCCGCTGGGTTTTGTTGACAATTTTGAGGTAAGAGTCCACCAGATTTCGAATTGTCTCCACTTGCCTCTCCAACTGTGGGTCCATGGAGGCGTAGTCATCTTTGGTCTGAGGATAAGAATGAAATGTGGCCATCAACATAAGAATCAAGTGCTTCCCATCCAGTACCCTACATCCTGCAACAACACTGATTTACAGCATTCAAACCCACCCACATTGGACTACATGTTATTTAATAACTGTTTTGTGGTGCCCCAATATAAAGGACCTTTTCCACGCTTTCAGGCACACTGGGCAAATAGGGCTAGGCTTATTCTTTAAAGACCAGTCAGCACTAGATGGATGATGGGGTCACACCGGCCCTCTTTACCTCCTAGATTTCAACCTGGTACCCATTCAAGGGCTGGGTCCACCTGAGAGCCAAGGTTTGTTTTTTGTGTGTTTGTGTGTGATAAAAAAGTCTGCTACCACCAGGACCTGAGCCAACAACCTTCTGTTCCGCAGGTGAGCGTTTTAAAAAACTGAGCTATATGGCTGTATGGTTGAACGGCGTTTCCAGGATATGTAGCTGTTTTTGTTTGACTCTCATCCGTGAGATGCTGATCCTACTGAATCCAAATCTGGAGGAGGAAAACCACTTTAATAAGAAGAAGGCAATGTTTCTGTGGTGACCATTTAGGGCTAGGTTGACCAGAGAGTCAAAGACATTGCTTAAAAAGGTCTGGCTCTGTCAGGACTTGAAACCATGACATTACAATCTGCAGGCAAGCATCTGACAGCTACACCACGGTGGCTCCTGAGAAATGCATCTCCTTTAATTATTTACTACAGCAATATCAAGAGAGTTAACATCTGTAGCTTAAATGTTGCAAACATGCTTTGTAATTCCAAAATGCTGGGATCCATCCCAGCTGGGTGGGATTTGGCAGCAGATCCACTAGCCCTCATGGTGCCAGTAATCAAATTTTGTTGTTGCTTCTCACTCTTCATTCTTTTTTTGTTTGTTTGTTGTTGTTGCAATTTTAATGAAACCAAAGGAATTGTCACAAGACTCTGCGCTCAAAAATCTGGTTTGCAATAAGCCCACACGTATTTTAGTTGTGCTTTAAGTTGCAGAGCCATATAAGACAACTGATCTAATAAATATTTTATATACCATGATCATGATGCTACGAGACCCAGCACTTGATTGTAGCTGATGTGTTAACCATACCTAAGGTAGGTAAATCCAAGAGCCTAGTATTTAAGATAAATTGCTGACCAATGAAGGATTTGAACTTTGGAAAACCAGGGTAACATATTAGTGAACTAACCTCTGTACCATTATTGGTCCTTTTCATAAGAGTAAGCAAGTAAAGGACCCCTTTTCCCACCTTCAGGTGTACTGGGCATATAGGGCTAGGCCTATCCCTTTTATAAGAGCTGTGGTTAAAATTCACATACACAAAAAGCTGCAGAAGTAAGCACTCTAAAGAAACGGAAGTCTCAACAACAAAACAAACAAACTATCAGCTTACACTGCCTCCTTCCTCAGTGTTGCGTTCTGGGTAAACTCCTGCACGAAGGAATGATGCTTTCCAACTGTCAACCTCCTCCTGCGAGGCGGCAGACAGCTCCAACTGTTTGTAATCCTTATACACATTTCTGGGATATGAGAAAAATGTAAACACGTCAATGAGGAAAAGGTCCAAATAAAAGTGGGAACTTTTAGACAGGTCCAAATGAAAGTGGCAACTCAGAGACAGGTCCAAACACAAGTGACAAATTTAGAGACAGGTTGGAAAATAGTGACAAAATTACGAGACAGATGTAAACAATCAGACAATTCTGAGGCAGGTCCCAAAAAAAGTCACAAATAAAGGTCACGCAGGTCAAATCACAGTAACAAATTTATAGAAAGGTCCACAACTAAACTAGCAATTCAGAGGTGCGTCCAAATTACAGGCAGCTAAAGAAAATGCAAATGTTTGACACATTGGTGAAAAAGCAACGTCCCTACGTTGTTCTGTGGTGCCACTGTGTCAAGGAGGAGGGGTCTGGGGGAAGGGGAGGACAGATCTACTGCCTGTAACAAGCATGTTGTAACAGGTCATTAATTAAGTGTTTGCTGAAGTCGGGTGTGATCGGCAAGAGGCGCAGATATCACAGTCGATGTGTAATCCACAAAACAATGAGCTATAGAACCCTTGAGCTAACAACCTTTTGAACTTTTCTGCAACAGAAAGCATTTGGAAAAATTCTCAAAACTGAGGATTTCTCGAGACAAAATCCTGGGGAAAAACCCATTTTACACATGTCACTAGAAAAATAAATTTTTTTTTTGTTATATGTGTGTGTGTCTGTCTGTCTAGGTGGGGAATGTGTGTGTGTGTGCGTGCGTGCGTCTGTGTGTGTATATATACATATATATATTCTTTTTAATTTTTAGGACCATTTTAAGGGGAGTAATCAGTAAACACAGATGAAGTAAATAATTATACAGATTACACTCCTCTGGGCCGTTAAAAATCTACTGGTTGGTTCATGCCTTGATCTCTTTGGTACTATAATACTAGGGCTACGGGCAATTTATAATGTCATAATGGTTTCTTCCCGATAATCATATGCTAATTTTAGTTAATATCATCAAATCTAGGGCTTCTAAACACTTTGTAGATGAAAACAAAACCCAATGCTGTTAAATAAGCTTTTTGGGAGAACGGGCCACTGCCAACTTCTGCAATATCAAAGTTTGTTGCGTAACCATTCACAGGACGTTGCAGAATAAATTCCAAACAATTTGTGGCTATTTGTGATTTTACTAAGGTAATTTTACGTTAACTATCTCACTGCCTCTAAGCGGTCAGCTCTTGATATTAAAGTGGAAATCAATGCAAAGTGGTCTGCTTCCAAATTGCCTGCAGCCCAAATCAAACCTAGTATCTTAAAATTACAAACCACTTTCACAACAATTAAGCAACAGATGAGGCACTATCAAAGACCATAGAAAGAAAAAAATTAATTACAATTTTAAAAATTCTCCAACTATAATTATTTATAAATAAACAGGCTGAACAGGGGAAATTTGAATGAAGGGAAATGATTACATGGCAAGGGGGTAAAGGGTGGAATAGTATGTGAAATTATTGACCCTACCAGACCTGAGGCTCTTAACCTACCTGTCCCTATAACCTGAGCTCCTGGGCATTAACCCGAAAAAACCAACATGATGTACAAAAATATTAGTTACGTGCAAACAAGTGTTTAGAATAAGATAAAACTTGGAGTCACTGTAGAAAACAGGTTTATCTTTCATCTAGCGCCAATCTTCACCTTTGTGTGCCAATCCACCTAGCAGGATCAGTCTTGTTTCATAAAGTAAGCACCAGATGTTGCTGTTTGAGGGACATGTCCCCTTCTCTTACTATTAATCTAGTTTTAAATCTATAATTTTCATAATTCTCCTCCTCACTCTAGCTCTCACTGAATGTGTCACTTCAACTGGGAACGTATTCTTCATGAACATATTCACAGTCTGAATTAACCAAAGTATTGATCACCTGCTGGACTGTGAAAAGCCTAGACGTATGTCACTTTCTTGTCAAAGCAGCTCGTTTCATTGAGAATTTTCCAAATTTTGTTCACATCAAACCACACAAAGAAATCTCAACACACGAGGGAAGTCATTCGCAATGACTAACCACAAAGTCTGATGGCGATAGGCTGGTTATTTTTAGTCTGACGCATATTTTTCACGTACTACGCAAATTCCTGAAAAATGGGGCCAGCGGTTTAGTGTCAGGTTAGAAAATTCCCGGAAAATCGGGCCATCGGTCTGGTAGGGTTAAGAACACTTGTTCCTTGTAGTTGTTTCCTGAAATCGTTCTATACAAAGAAGTTGTACGTAAAAGTCAAATATGCTAAAGTCTAAAAGAGTAGTACTTTAATCTCAAGGAATTACAGTAGCAGTAGTAGTTATACCAAAACTATCTTGTTCAACCCTTCTAGATTATAGTTTGGATTTATAATTATATATCTATATTTATATTATATATATATAATTTTTTTTAAATAGTTTTGTGTAAAAGGCTAAACAGAAACAATAACATAAGTCTTATCTAGCATGGCCGAGTTAAATAACATAGTCTTGTCTAGCATGGCTTAGTTAAATAACAGTCTTGTCTAGCATGGCCGAGTTAAATAACATAGTCTTGTCTAGCATGGCTGAGTTAAATAACATAGTCTTATCTAGCATGGCTGAGTTGAATAACATAGTCTTGTCTAGCATGGTCGAGTTAAATAACATAGTTTTGTCTAGCATGGCCGAGTTAAATAACATAGTCT
Source organism: Candidula unifasciata (assembly GCA_905116865.2). Taxonomy (NCBI): domain Eukaryota; kingdom Metazoa; phylum Mollusca; class Gastropoda; order Stylommatophora; family Geomitridae; genus Candidula; species Candidula unifasciata. The sequence continues at coordinate 11,981 of CAJHNH020005443.1, forward strand.
TATCTAGCATGGCTGAATTAAATAACAGTCTTGTCTAGCATGGCTGAATTAAATAACAGTCTTATCTAGCATGCTGAGTTAAATAACATAGTCTTGTCTAGCATTGCCGAGTTAAATAACATAGTCTTATCTAGCATGGCTGAGTTCAAAAACAGTCTTATCTAGCATGGCCGAGTTAAATAACAGTCTTGTCTAGCATGGCTGAGTTAAATAACATAGTCTTATCTAGTATAGCTGAGTTAAATAACATAGTCTTGTCTAGCATGGCCGAGTTAAATAACAGTCTTGTCTAGCATGGCCGAGTTAAATAACATAGTCTTGTCTAGCATGGCTGAGTTAAATAACATAGTCTTATCTAGCATGGCTGAGTTAAATAACATAGTCTTGTCTAGCATGGTCGAGTTAAATAACATAGTTTTGTCTAGCATAGTCGAGTTAAATAACATAGTCTTATCTAGCATGGCTGAATTAAATAACAGTCTTGTCTAGCATAGCTGAATTAAATAACATAGTCTTGTCTAGCATGGCTGAGTTAAATAACATAGTCTTATCTAGTATGCTGAGTTAAATAACATAGTCTTGTCTAGCATGGCCGAGTTAAATAACATAGTCTTATCTAGCATGGCTGAGTTCAATAACAGTCTTATCTAGCATGGCCGAGTTAAATAACATAGTCTTATCTAGCATGGCCAAGTTAATTAACATAGTCTTGTCTAGCATGGCTGAGTTAAATAACATAGTCTTGTCTGGCATGGCTGAGTTAAATAACATAGTCTTTTGTGGCATGGTTAAGTTATATGTCTTGTGTAAGATGACTGCATTATATAGCATAGTTTTATGTGAGATGGCTGCAATAACCAACAATCTTGTGTGAGAAGGCTGCATTAACTAACAATCTTGTGTGAGATGACTGCATTAACTAACAATCTTGTGTGAGATGACAGCATTAACTAACGATCTTGTGTGAGATGGCTGCATTAACTAATGATCTTGTGTGAGATGGCTGCATTAACTAATGATCTTGTGTGAGATGGCCGCATTAACTAACAATCTTGAGTGAGATGGCTGCATTAACTAACAATCTTGTGTGAGAAGACTGCATTAACCAACAATCTTGTGTGAGATGGCTGCATTAACTAATGATCTCGTGTGAGATGGCTGCATTAACTAATGATCTTGTGTGAGATGGCCGCATTAACCAACAATCTTGAGTGAGATGGCTGCATTAACTATTGATCTTGTGTGAGAAGACTGCATTAACCAACAATCTTGTGTGAGATGGCTGCATTAACTAATGATCTTGTGTGAAATGGCTGCATTAACCAACATAGTCTTCTAACTGCTGGTACTGAGTATCATTGTGTACTGCCAGAAAAAAAAAGCCCTGGCTTTGGTTTTTCTATAGGTCTGTGCTGGAGGAGATATTCTACAGTTACAAAATTAAGTCAAAAGGCAGGAGTAATGATGCAGGCTGACTTACTTTGCTGCAGGATTGTAGAGAGCAAACATATGTTTAGACTTGAACAGGCCACCCTCTAGGTCACGGACTTGCAGCCCCTCAAGAGACAGCATGTACTGTTTCTCCCTCTCCTGTGTAGACAAATGAGGGATGCCAAGGTGGGTAGCATTGGGCAGGTGGGAATTGGTTACAGGGGAACATAATAATATGTATTAACTTTTTTTTTGCACTTCCTCGCTTACTCTCACTTTCTCTTTTTCACTAACTCATCATACAGGATACAACAGTACCTTCTCACTAACTCACTCGCTCTTTTTCTCATACTCATCATAAAGAACACAACAGTTCTTTCTCATTAAGTCACTCTCTCTTTTTTTCATTTACTCATAACAGAGACAACAATAGTACTTTCTCACTAACTCACTCTCTCTTTACTCATAACAGAGACAACAATAGTACTTTCTCACTAACTCATTCTCTCTTTACTCATAACAGAGACAACAATAGTACTTTCTCACTAATTCTCTCTTTCATTTCTAACGGAGGACAACTCTCTTACTCATTCTCTCGTTTTAATAACAGAGACAACAATAGTACTTTCTCACTAACTCATTCTCTCTTTACTCATAACAGAGACAACAATAGTAATTTCTCACTAACTTTTTCTGTTGTCATGCAATAAGTACTTTCTCATAAGATCTCTCCTTACTCTCCTTTATCACTTCCATCATCCCAAGTAACAATTTTCATTAAAACCTATTTTTAGAAGATTAATTGTTTTGTTGACAGCACAATAACTCAAGTCTCTCTCATGCTTACTCACCTTTATTCTATTATTCCAAGTAAAAACTTTCATTAAAACCTATTTTTAGAAGATTATTTGTTTTGTTGACAGCACAATAAAGCATTTCTCACCAACTATAAATTCATTTATTAATATGTGTGCACATCATAATGTGGGGTTTTTTTTTTTTTTTTAAGCAGGATACAAATAAAAACTATTCCCACAATTCACATTAGTTTAAAAAAAAAAAAAATCTGGGATAAAACAGACAACATGACCACAATTATGGTGGTTCTCAAATTATAAATTCTGTACATGGGTTTCTGGATAAAAACTAAATGAGGTCAAGGCTGGGGGTGAGGGGGTGTCACTCTGGATCTGATGAATTCAAGTCTACCTGGTTTCGCTGTTAAACAGAGCAAACCCACACTTCTTGCTGACAAAACCTTGTTCTGCATCTTTCAGTTTCAAACTGTCCAGCATCAACATATACTTTTTATCTCTTTCCTGTGGAGATACACAGGCAGTTTCAGTACTCACTTTCCCCATGTGGGTTCAGGGGTCACATTCTGTGTGTGTGGTGTGTGTGCGCTGTGTGCGTGCATGGGTGGGTGTGTCTGTGTGTGGGGCGGGGGGGGGGGGGGGGGGGGGGGAGATAAACCCAAGGTCCCTTAAAAAGCATGTTGTAAAAGGTGACAAACTAAGGGTTTGCAGTCGCCCTAGTCCCCTTTTACGGCAACCTTGTGAAGGAATAGTGGATCTATTCCCTCTCCCCCAAATGGGGCTGGAACCCATAGAGGGAAATGAACACATCACTTCTACATACAAGAAGCAAGCAGGCCTACCTCCTCATCCTTGAACCAGGACAATGATTCTGCAGTCAAGACAAACCAAAACTCTTTGGACCCTCCCTTGATAAAGCTGACATTGTGCAAGGAAAGCCATCCTTTACGGATCACCTGTGTGAGGCAGCAAAATGTAACTATTAAAGCAAGATCTTGTTATGAACACTGACTGTGTGTATGTGAGTTATTATACATTTTTGGAAGGTGAGGGAAAAAGGGGGGGGGGTGGAGTGGATGAGTAAATTAGAGAGCAGTGAGTGAGAGTGGATGAGCAAATGAGACAGTAGTGAGTGAGAGTGGATGAGTAAATGAGACAGTAGTGAGTAAGAGTGGATGAGTAAATGAGACAGTATGAGTAGTGAGTAAAGAGTGGAGTGAGTAATGATAAGAGAGTAAAGAAGAGTAATGAGTAATAGAGAGTGGATGAGAAAATGAGAGAGTAGTGAGTGAGAGTGGATGAGTAAATGAGAGTAGTGAGTGAGAGTGGATGAGTAAATGAGAGTAGTGAGTGAGAGTGGATGAGAAAATGAGAGAGTAGTGAGTGAGAGTGGATGAGTAAATGAGAGTAGTGAGTGAGAGTGGATGAGTAAATGAGAGTAGTGAGTGAGAGTGGATGAGCAAATGAGACAGTAGTGAGTGAGAGTGGATGGGTAAATAAGAGAGTAGTTAGAGAGTGGATGAGCAAATGAGACAGTAGTGAGTGAGAGTGGATGGGTAAATAAGAGAGTAGTTAGAGAGTGGATGAGCAAATGAGACAGTAGTGAGTGAGAGTGGATGGGTAAATAAGAGAGTAGTTAGAGAGTGGATGAGCAAATGAGACAGTAGTGAGTGAGAGTGGATGAGTAAATAAGAGAGTAGTTAGTGAGAGTGGATGAGTAAATGAGAGAGTAGTGAGTGAGAGTGGATGAGTAAATAAGACAGTAATGAGTGAGAGTGGATGAGTAAATGAGAGAGTAGTGAGTGAGAGTGGATGAGTAAATAAGAGAGTAGTGAGTGAGAGTGGATGAGTAAATGAGACAGTAATGAGTGAGAGTGGATGAGTGAATGAAAGAGTGGTAGCCACCTTTATTTCCCAGGAATAATCTGGTACCCATTTTAGGTAAGGTCATCATGGGAACCAATGTAAATTTTGAAGGGAAAGGGGGGAGGTTGGGGGAATCTCTTCACTTTAAAACATAATGCTTACAAAAATATTCAGACCTGCTAAAGATAACACCAGGTTAGAACTTAAACTGCCAAGAGAACTAATAATGAAGAGACTCATTGATGGAGGCCTCATCTCTCTCTCTTTCTCCCCCCCTCTCTCTCATCCACTTGACTCAAACACACACCAAACTTACAGAAGCATCTTTTATATGATACATTTTTTTAAACCATTTATTGGCAGGAAAGGTAACTGGACTATATATATTACATACACAATAAGCATTTGTTATCTTCACTAGCAACTGACTGAGAGTACCAATGGGTGTGTTTAGAGTCCTGGAAAAAATGTGCTTAGAAACAGCAAGCAAGCGTTGCTTTATTTGTTGTCAGTAACAACAGCAATATGGCTTACCTGGTTTCCCACTTTCCGTTTATTGGTGTTTTCCGACTTCTGCTGGGCGCTGGTGAATTTATAGAAAGTGATAAAACATTTATTAACATAATCTTTCACCACGTCTTGTAACATTTTTATTTCTTGTAACTTTCTCATATTTGTGCAACTGTGTCATATTTTGTGACATTCTCATGTCTTATAACATTCTCTTATTTTGCAACTTTCACATTTAGTAAATAGTCTCATATCTGTAAGTCTGACATATTTTGCAACTTTCACATTTAGTAAATAGTCTCATATCTGTAAGTCTGACATATTTTGCAACTTTCACATTTAGTAAATAGTCTCATATCTGTAAGTCTGACATATTTTGCAACTTTCACATTTAGTAAATAGTCTCATATCTGTAAGTCTGACATATTTTGCAACTATTTCACATTTTGTAACATTCTCAGATCTTGAAACTGTCTCACAGGGGACTTGCCATGGCTAGCAGCTAGACACTCGCCTGTGGACTGGAAGGTCATGGGTCAGACTTTTTTTTTATAAATGACGTTGGCTCCCAGGTCGACCCAGCTTTGAGGGGGGTACCAGGTTAAATTGTGCTCCCAGGTCGACCCAGCCTTGAGGGGATACCAGGTTAAATTGTGCTCCCAGGTCGACCCAGCCTTGAGGGGGTACCAGGTTAAATTGTGCTCACAGGTCGACCCAGCCTTGAGGGGGTACCAGGTTAAATTCGACCCAGGCCTTGAGGGGGGTAGACCAGGTTAAATTGTGCTCACCAGGTCGACCCAGCCTTGAGGGGGGTACCAGGTTAAATTGTGCTCCCAGGTCGACCCAGCCTTGAGGGGGTACCAGGTTAAGTCCCGGGAAGTAAAGGCAGCTGGGGTGATGCTGACTACATCATCCACAAGTGCCAACTGGTCTAAAAAATACAGACCTAGCCCTATATGCCCAATACGCCTTAAGGCGTGGGAAAGTGTCCCTCACTTTTACCTATCTATCTCATGTTTCAAATATGCTCATTTCTTTAGATGTGTGCTAATGGAAAACACCAGGAAGAAATAAAGAGTTATAACTGTCAGAAGCAGCAGCACACAAACAAGGGTAGCTAGGGGAGAAAAGATAAAGAAGAAAAGAAGAGGAGGAGAACAAGAAAAAGATAAGAAATGGGAACAGGAGGTGGAAAAGACCAAGAAGTAGATGAAAAGGAGGAGGAGAATAAGAAGTAGAAGAGGATATGCAGTGGTTAGGGGAGGGGGAGAGAGAAGAAGAGGATGAGAAATTAGTGTAGTAGTAGGAAATGAAGATGATATAGAGGAGGAAAAGAAGAGAAGAGGAAAATCAGTTTGAGGGGGAGGGGGGGGGGGTGGGAGGACAAGAGGATGAGAAATGGATGATAAAGGTAGGTAAAGAGAAGAAAGAAAAGAAGAAGAATTAGAGGATCAGAAGTGGGAGCAGGAGGAGGTGGAGGACAAGACAAAGAAGAGAATAAGAAATGGAAGGAGTAGGAGATGAAGATGCAGCAGCAGATGAAGAGGAGGATGAAAGAAGAAGAAGATGGTGGGAAATAGGACTGGCAGAAGTAGGAGAAGAAGATAAAAAAAAAGTAGATGAAAAGGAGGAAAAGAAAAGAAGTAAAAGAGGAGAACAGAAAAAAAAAAAGAAAAGGATAAGTGGGAGCAGTAGGAGGTGCAGAACAAGAAATAGATGGTAACAAGACTAGGAGGCATAACAAAAACAGGAGGCAGAACAAAAACAGGAGGCTGAACAAAAACAGGAGGCAGAACAAAAACAGGAGGCAGATCAAAAACAGGAGATAAAAAAAAAACAGGAGGCAGAACAAAAACAGGAGGCAGAACAAAAACAGGAGGCAGAACAAAAACAGGAGCCAGACACAAACAGGAGGCAAAACAACAGCAAGAAGCAGTAAATTATAAGGAGAAAACAAAATGGCATACTTTGCAAAGCCAATGAAATCTTCATGATTGGTGTTCATGTAAGACAGCTGTAACTCTATCAACTGCAGGATCTGTTGCTTGGCTGCCTGCTCTTGCTCCCGAATGCGTGTATTGACAATACGCTCTGTTTCTTCTCTCAGTCGAGGATATCGGTTCATCTGTGCAAACCAAAAATGTGAAATCTGTATGTGGGTCAGAATACAACAAGACTGGGGATTCAGAACTTTGCCTTAGAATACTGAACATGTACAACAGAAATGCTGTCTAGATGTCGCAGAGCGATCCCAGGCCATGGCCAGATCAGTGTTGCCACTTTGGATGTTTTACATCCAGATTTAGATGTTTTCCCTTGCATTTAGATGGCATTTTTGATGTTTAGAGATGGTAGATGTTTTTCTAGATTTTTTTTTTAATTTGGGGTAAATTTATCAAATCTAACCTAAGAAACAGGATGAAATTTGACCTCTTAAATGCTACCTTGACAATAAAATTCGGCCTGATAAGAGTAGGAAAAGGCTGTTCCAGATATCAGCTCCCTGATTAGGTATTAAAAGAAATTGGAACAGCTAAAGCATACCAGTCATTTTGGATCTGAAGCTTCAACTTCATTATCCAAGCTAATTTTATCCTGTCGATCTTGTGAGGCAGACTTCAGTAAAGATGAGGACATGATTCTATAGGGTAAGTCATATCAATTTCTATGTAATTTGTCTCTTTCCATTTGGATGTTTTTTCTAGATGTTTTTCACACAAATGTAGATGTTTCTAGATAAAAATTTTTACTTAGTTTTGGATGTTTTTTTGTCAAAGAAAAGTGGCAACACTGGGCCAGATGGCATTCCCATGGAAATCAAGTTGTATGAAACAGTGGAAGACATGCACTTGTACCACAGACTTCAAAGCCACCTGTGGCAACCTCATCTGAAAACCAATGGCAGGGAGATGTTTAATTTGTATGTGGTTCATGATGCAACAATGTATGTCTTTTGTTGTTGTTACAGATGTGTCATGGAGTGTTGGCTCAGAACTGGCTTTCTGCAACTTATTATGCTGGGAAGCCTTGTCCTGTGCTTTTTGGGCAACACTGTGTGGCTAAGAGCACTTAATTAATTATTACTTTTTCTACACGTGCATTAAATATCAATAGTTTTTATCTATTCTGTATCTCAAAGCTTAATTTTTCCCTGTTGTGGAATTTGAACAAATAAGACACAAACAACAGACTGCACAATTTATTGCCTGGCATATTTCACTGTAGCTCACCATGTGCATTTAACAGTAACAAATGATTAAAAAGAAGCATATAAATGAATCCTTCGAACTGAAAAACAAAATCCACTATACTCACAAACTGTCTATTTCACCAGGGTAACTGCAAGGTGAAGAGCATGTCCTTTTGTCTGCATAATTCTGGACTAAACTGTTGGATATCGGACGCTTCTACAAATCTCAATAATATTCTGTATCTGATGCGCAAATATGCATTAATTTTATTTTTTTTCCTATGCAAATATAATAATTATACCCTCTTCTACAAGTGCAGAAATACACTTGCTGGATTGACAGGCATGCACCACCTTACTGAACTTTCTATTGCCAATGAACTTTTATAGGTTTTACTCCTTCGCTGATTTTTTAAAAATAAATGGATAATAGAAAGCTACTCCTCTTTGGTGCATGTCAAAAGTGAGGTACCTATCTTTAAACTGTTTTTATGATGTCACCGTGTTCCTCTGCCCTGTGATGTCACATGCTTAACTTAGCAACAATATTGACAGGCTATAAGACAATGGCATGGTCACTGTAATTTCTATCACACTTTTACGGTTTTCATTCACTGTATTTTGTCCAATAGCATACACAAGAGTAATATTACCTTTTCTGTACACTTGCGAACCACTGATGAGAGCTCCGTGACCACCATGTCCACACAGTGTAGAGATGGCTCCTTCAAACGCATGATCTGTTTCTTCACAATGTTTTCAAAGGCCATGTCTGGGGTGAAGAGACCGGTTCTGGCAAGAAATAAGCAGAGGAAGAAACATAATTATCCATCCTTGCTTTCGGTTTCAGTTAGGTATTCTAATATCATATACGCACCTTACTGTTTCACCTAAACATATCTCTTCTTTTATCTTGATATTCATAATATGCATAATTTTATATGAACATAACATGCTTTACTGATAAAATACAACTGCTGTGTGAAAGATGGGTGTTTGTAAGGGCTGAATGTAAGACGGGATAGGTGCCACATATATGACCCTTTGAAAATAAAGTGTGTTAGTTCGTTTTTTCTTCATTTTCACAGGCTAAAAACTCTGGCAGAAAGTTCTGGTTGTTCGTATACTGCTAGGCTTCTGCCTTATGTTTCAAAATTTTGATTTTCTACGCATATCCACTTTACAGAATCTGGCCTTCTTGAATGCAGACTGCTATTTGCTCGCCTCTCAGCAACATTCAGATGCACTCTGACTTTGAAGAAAAACTCCTCATTAGTCACCTTTTACAACCTGCTGCTTGTGGGGTGGGGGATGGTGGTTAACACCCCCAACCCCCCACCTCCCCCCTGAAAAACATGGGGCACCAGAACCCACAGACGGATAAAGACTTTGTGGTATGTCTAATTCACAGAATGGGTCACCAGTTTGGTCAAGGTCCCCAGCACTGTAGAATACTGCGAAAAAAAAAATTTTCTTTTAGAAAATGTCAGTTTTCGGCTGGAAAAACCCGACAGGCCTTTGAAAAAATCTCATTTTTGGGCATTTTTAGGGCTATTACATTTTTG
>CAJHNH020005444.1:0-21340 GCA_905116865.2 Candidula unifasciata
GTGTTCAATCCTTTTTTGCCTGAAAAATCTGCTTAGTTTTTTTTTAGATATTCTCGATCACAAGGGATGCATAGGTGTGTGAACTTTTGAGTACCAAAGCCATGCTAAAGCCAGTTTGAATTGCATAAACATTTTCATAGAAGTTAATTGTTCAGTAATTATCATAACGTGACATTATCTGCGCCATGGTTTAGATCACTCACGTGAGCTATGTGGTAAATTAGAAGGTTATGACAAGTACCTGGAGACCAATGCGGCTATCACTCTTAGTCTCAAAACGTTTTTCCACATGGTGTTTTTTCAAATCTCCAAGCAACACATTGATACCCTAATGTACTCCGTGACCGCAAATATCCTACACGTGGAAACATTTCACGGATGGGCGATTACTGTGCCGCATTTTTGGGAGTGCTAAACTGAGAGACACCGACACATTTGAAAATCAGTTGTTTGGGGTACACGTTTCAGACCATTTGTTGTTACTTGCTAGAAGAAAACATTTATCAGCCTTGAGACTTTCCAGAAAGCAGTGTTATATTAGACTAGAGAGAGACATGGGCCACACAGCCCATGGCGAGGGCGAGTGTGACTATAGTGTAATTTTATACTGTAGAGAGACATGGGCAACACAGCCAATGGCGAGGGCGAGTGTGACTAGCGCTAGAAGTAGAGCCAACACGCCAAATATTGACCAAAACACACTAGTGTAGGGTATTCTCAGAAACATTTTTGTAGAAACTCAAATCTTTGACGTTGAGAGGGTGAGGCATAGACTACTCAACCATCTAATTGCTTGTTACTCTGAGTTGGTGCATGGCGCGACACTGTGAGCTGCCGTAAGTGCTCATGTCTTACTGGCGTATGTTACAACTAGGATGTTTCATTGTGGGCTTGAAGAAAATTATATTAATAAAGTGTTGAACTAAGAACCGATATCATAGCCCTTGTGATATTTCCATAATTGGCCCCTTCCCATCTTCAGCAGCCAGCGTAAAAGTCAAATTCCAATGTTACTAGTAACACTCACATTGTATATCCGTATTGCCTGTCCCCTGAGTGTTGAAAAATGAACTAGGCTTAGGTGACTCCAACGTAATCAGATTAATTTACTGGCCAGGCTGAATATTAGTAAATTAATATGTACAGAATGTAAAATAGTAGTGCACAAAGAGAAGGTAATTGAAGGATGGACGGAGTATATAAAAGAGCTATAAGTTGATAACAGCGGACCAAAAATTGAGTGTATTAGGAAGTGCCGCCAAAACTGAAAGCGGAAGTAGAAGTTGCTATAAACCACGTGTAGAAATGTAAATCTCTAGGCCGAAAGGCTGCGATATCCATAATACCGAGCCTAAGGGTTAAGAACTCATGGCTTCTGGATACTAAAACAAACAAACAATACCTTTACCACACACACACACACACACACACACACACACAAACCTGGTGCAGTGAAATGTGGAGAACATCAAACAAATATTTTAATGGGTCATGTAACTCAAATATTAATGAGAATTATCATGAAAATTGAGAAGGCAGTATGGTTTTGTTGAAAGGTAAAGGCAAAAGCAGTGGGTCTGTTCTTGTTTTTCCCACAATTGGGCTCCAGAACCCACACGGGGAGGATTCTAATTAACAGACGGAAATAAAATCGAAGCAGCCCTTATAGAAACGAAATTGGAAAAGCTGGAGAAGAAGGCGATACAAAAGCGTCCTCAAAAAAAAACAGTGTTAGTGAACATTCTGTGGAACGAAAAGCTAATAACGAAGTGGGGGAAGATGTGGTAGGGGGCCGTCTGTGATTATGAGAAACTTGCTGCGCCCTGTTTTAGAGGTCATTCGTCTCTGTGGCGTCACAGCCTAGGAGATCTAGGGTTTCTTGAGCGGGTCTCCCCCCGTCCTCCCCACCACCACCCAACCAGTTGTCCGTTAGGAGATTTGGGCAAGGTAACCTAAAGTTGGGTGCCCCCCCTCACCCCCAACCCAACCCCATGCATAAAATAACGTTTTTGTTTTTTTAAACATTTCTTAATCAAGTAATATGATTACATTTATCTACCATTCATCAGATTTACTATTTTATTATTATTATTATTATTATTATTATTACTTATTACTATTAAATTAGTATATTATTATTATTATTGCATAATTGAATAAGCTTTAACATTCATTCAAACATATGTACAGGACTTAGGCCAGATCTAGGCACACAAAGCCCCAAAGTCCAAAGGGACGAACAAACCAGGACTTTTCCACCAGAGCTTCTCAGGCCATTAGGCAAAAATAGACGAACAACTGGGATAGCCCATTAAAAAATAACTTTGATGTTACGGTCCAGTTGACTCAGCTCTGCTTAGGAAGCTCCCCGCACCCCTATTACATTAAAATTATGGGCAGGGGCTGGAGAGAGGGGCCCCTTAGTGCCCGTTGGTGTGTCGGCGAACCCCTAACTTTACCAGTCATACCTTGTTGAATGACACGATTCCTCTGTAGGTTCCGAGGCCTTCAATGTGGGGAAAAAAAACAAGGAAAAGGTCCTAATGCCTCCCTAAAAAAAAAGCATGTCGTAAGAGTCGACTGACTGGGAGCTTTGTTCAAAGTCAGAGTGCATCTGCCTGAGAGGCAAGGAGCCAGCAATCTGCATACAGTTAAGTCAGATCGGTTAAAGGGAAATGCATGCAACACGCAGGCCCTGAAACAAAACTAAAGTTCAGAGGTGGACAGACAACCAGAACTTTCCGCCTGTTTAAAGCCGGTGAATGCGAAGAAGAAAATTGACACAATGAAGAATGTCATTTGATGACATCCTAGCGTCCTTTGGTGAGGTGTCTGCAGGAAGTAGCAAACTCGTCCAACATTACCACAGTAACTGACAAACCAGCAGTCCTATAATTCTGCTGAAATCCTTCTCTCTTTAGAGGTTCCTGGCAGAACACGATCAACTGCTGACCTATTTTCCCACGTCCTACCCTAAACGCGCCATGTTGTAATGTAGCTAGGTCCTGATGTTTGCTGCAGAAAAAACACCAAACAGCTAACAGTTTTTGGCCAAACGTTGCCAGCACGTCACAGACTCGTCGTTTCTCCTAACATGTCTGGCACCTGCACTGTTAACTTTCTTTCTTTCTCTCTCTCACTATCTCTCTCTATCTCTTTCTCACTCTCTCTGTCTCTCTCTCTATCTATCTCTTTCTCTCTCTCACTCTCTCTCTCTCTCTCTGTCATTCTCTCTCTTTCTGTCTTTCTGTCTCGGTCTCTCTCTCTCTCTCTCTCTCTCTCTCTCTCTCTCTCTCTCCATAATAACACGCACTCGCACTCTGTCTGTCTCTGTCTCTCTTTCCATCACTCAGTTTGTCATTCTTTTTTTTATTCTGATAAGTGTGCATACATTGGCCCCATATTTAATATCTAATAATAAGCTGTCTGTCTGTCTGTCTGCCTGTCTGTGCTGCCAATCACACCGCTATATTCTAATCATTCAACAAGGTCATTCCTCACGCCGCTATATTCTAATCATTCAACAAGGTCATTCCTCGCGCCGCTATATTCTAATCATTCAACAAGGTCATTCCTCGCGCCGCTATATTCTAATCATTCAACAAGGTCATTCCTCACGCCGCCATATTCTAATCATTCAACAAGGTCATTCCTCACGCCGCTATATTCTAATCATTCAACAAGGTCACTCCTCGCGCCGCTATATTCTAATCATTCAACAAGGTCACTCCTCGCGCCGCTATATTCTAATCATTCAACAAGGTCATTCCTCGCGCCGCTATATTCTAATCATTCAACAAGGTCATTCCTCACGCCGCTATATTCTAATCATTCAACAAGGTCATTCCTCACGCCGCTATATTCTAATCATTCAACAAGGTCACTCCTCGCGCCGCTATATTCTAATCATTCAACAAGGTCACTCCTCGCACCGCTGTATTCTAATCATTCAACAAGGTCACTCCTCGCACCGCTGTATTCTAATCATTCAACAAGGTCACTCCTCGCACCGCTGTATTCTAATCATTCAACAAGGTCACTCCTCGCACCGCTGTATTCTTATCATTCAACAAGGTCACTCCTCGTTCTGCTATATTCTAATCATTCAACAAGGTCACTCCTCGCGCCGCTGTATTCTAATCGTTCAACAAGGTCACTCCTCGCGCCGCTGTATTCTAATCATTCAACAAGGTCACTCCTCGCACCGCTGTATTCTTATCATTCAACAAGGTCACTCCTCGCACCGCTATATTCTAATCATTCAACAAGGTCACTCCTCGCGCCGCTGTATTCTAATCGTTCAACAAGGTCACTCCTCGCGCCGCTGTATTCTAATCATTCAACAAGGTCACTCCTCGCACCGCTGTATTCTAATCATTCAACAAGGTCACTCCTCGCACCGCTGTATTCTTATCATTCAACAAGGTCACTCCTCGCACCGCTATATTCTAATCATTTCACAAGGTCACTCCTTCCGCGCCGCTGTATTCTAATCGTTCAACAAGGTCACTCCTCGCGCCGCTGTATTCTAATCATTCAACAAGGTCACTCCTCGCGCCGCTGTATTCTAATCATTCAACAAGGTCACTCCTCGCACCGCTGTATTCTTATCATTCAACAAGGTCACTCCTCGCACCGCTATATTCTAATCATTCAACAAGGTCACTCCTCGCGCCGCTGTATTCTAATCGTTCAACAAGGTCACTCCTCGCGCCGCTGTATTCTAATCATTCAACAAGGTCACTCCTCGCGCCGCTGTATTCTAATCATACAACAAGGTCACTCCTCGCGCCGCTGTATTCTAATCATTCAACAAGGTCACTCCTCGCGCCGCTGTATTCTAATCATACAACAAGGTCACTCCTCGCGCCGCTGTATTCTAATCATTCAACAAGGTCACTCCTCGCGCCGCTGTATTCTAATCATTCAACAAGGTCACTCCTCGCGCCGCTGTATTCTAATCATTCAACAAGGTCACTCCTCACAAGATAAGACACCTCATGCAGCCCCTTGTATCTCGACAAGACACCTCATGCAGCCCCTTGTATCTCGACAAGACACCTCATGCAGCCCCTTGTATCTCGACAAGACACCTCATGCAGCCCCTTGTATCTCGACAAGACACCTCATGCAGCCCCTTGTATCTCGACAAGACACCTCATGCAGCCCCTTGTATCTCGACAAGACACCTCATGCAGCCCCTTGTATCTCGACAAGACACCTCGTGCAGCCCCTTGTATCTCGACAAGACACCTCATGCAGCCCCTTGTATCTCGACAAGACACCTCATGCAGCCCCTTGTATCTCGACAAGACACCTCATGCAGCCCCTTGTATCTCGACAAGACACCTCATGCAGCCCCTTGTATCTCGACAAGACACCTCATGCAGCCCCTTGTATCTCGACAAGACACCTCATGCAGCCCTTGTATCTCGACAAGACACCTCATGCAGCCCCTTGTATCTCGACAAGACACCTCGTGCAGCCCCTTGTATCTCGACAAGACACCTCATGCAGCCCCTTGTATCTCGACAAGACACCTCATGCAGCCCCTTGTATCTCGACAAGACCACCTCATGCAGCCCCTTGTATCTCGACAAGACACCTCATGCAGCCCCTTGTATCTCGACAAGACACCTCATGCAGCCCCCTTGTATCTCGACAAAGACACCTCATGCAGCCCCTTGTATCTCGACAAGACACCTCGTGCAGCCCCCTTGTATCTCGACAAGACACCTCGTGCAGCCCCTTGTATCTCGACAAAGACACCTCATGCAGCCCCTTGTATCTCGACAAGACACCTCATGCAGCCCCTTGTATCTCGACAAGACACCTCATGCAGCCCCATTTGTATCTCGACAAAGGACACCTCATGCAGCCCCTTGTATCTCGACAAGACACCTCATGCAGCCCCTTGTATCTCGACAAGACACCTCATGCAGCCCCTTGTATCTCGACAAGACACCTCGTGCAGCCCCCTTGTATCTCGACAAGACACCTCATGCAGCCCCTTGTATCTCGACAAGACACCTCATGCAGCCCCTTGTATCTCGACAAGACACCTCATGCAGCCCCTTGTATCTCGACAAGACACCTCATGCAGCCCCCTTGTATCTCGACAAGACACCTCATGCAGCCCCTTGTATCTCGACAAGACACCTCATGCAGCCCCTTGTATCTCGACAAGACACCTCATGCAGCCCCTTGTATCTCGACAAGACACCTCATGCAGCCCCTTGTATCTCAAAGTTTCAAAGCGCTAAAGACATCCTGATAAGATTGTGTGAAGGTGAACTGGAGAGAAAACTACATCAATTACAGATCACAGCATGTGCCAAGGGGGAACACAGGGATGAGACTATCACGTGATAGAAACATTGATATGAAGAGGGCAGATAGCAAGCAAAAGAGATACATACCTTGATTTCTTGACCACTTGCGTGGGGCGGCACAAGAGCACCGTTTGATCCGTGGTTCTGCCGATAGTGTAGGATGCTGAATGCTGACCGCCTGAGCATTTCGGCGTGGCACATAATGATGATATTCACAGAGAGAGAGAGAGACAGAGAGAGAGAGAGAGAGAGAGAGAGAGAGAGAAAGAGAGAGAGAGAAAGAGAGAGAGACAGAGAGAGAGAGAGAGGCGCTGTGAGACTTTTATTTAACTGAAAAGGGGGCGGTGTGCCAGACGAGTTTGGGAAACATTGGCCTACACGAAATGTTACCGCCATCTTACTACTGCCAACCATGACGTAAAATGTACATCCACCTCACCCCTCTCCCCCCTCCAAATATATATATACATACACACACACACATATATATCACCCATACAGATACCCACACACATACATCACATTCATCGCACATACTTTCCACATACAGAAAAAAAAAAGAAAAAAATATATATACACATACTTACACACCTTAATATACCTTCACATATCCACATACACATATACCCACAATCACACACATGCCCAGATAACACATACATACACATACATACATAGTTACTTTTACAAATACACATCCATAATACATACCCACATACTCACACACATACCTACATTTATAAAAAGACACACACACCACATACTGATACATCTACATGTACCTATATACATCCACATACATGCATAAATACACACACACATACTTACACGGCTACATTTACATACATTCATTCTCATACGTATGCAGACAAACCTGATACATACATACATACACGCACACATACATACATCCACATGTATACATACACACAAAGGCTACATCTACATGTATACACAAAACAAACATACATACATGAACACACATGCATACATACATGCATACATACATACACAAACATAAAATGCACACACCTACATACACAGACATATATGCACACACACATACACACATACATGCATATATACACATACTTACACAGCTACATATGCATACATACATTCACCAATCACGCATACATACACAAATACATGCATGCATTTATACACTCATGCATGCATACATACATACATACATGTACAATCACACATACAGACACCCACATACATACATACATACATACTTGTATAAATAATACACACACACACCTACAATCAAAAATACACTCATATACAGTCGCACATACACCCACAAATATACGCCCACATACTTACAACATACGTACATACAAACCTAAAAATACATACATATATCCACATACATACACACACTAACAATCACACACACACCTAAGAAGAAGAAGAAGAAAAAGAAGAAGAGAAAGAAGAAGCAAAATAAGAAGCAAAAGAAGAAAAGAAGAAAAAGAAGAGAAAGAAGAAGAAGAAGAAGAAGAAGAAGAAGAAGAAGAAGAGAAAGAAGAAGAAGAAGAGAAAGAAGAAGAAGAAGAAGAAGAAGAAGAAGAAGAAGAGAACGAAGAAGAAGAAGAAGAAGAAGAGAAAGAAGAAGACACCTGTTGAAATGATGGAAGACTCTACGGAGATGTCCATGCCGGGTGACAGTTATCCATGAACAAAATCCCGTGTGCATGAAGCACAAATTTGTGTGCGTATGTTTGCGCGCGTGTGTGTTTGGGTACGTGTACGGATGTTTATACCTGTTTTGTTATCACACTGTGGTCTTTGATCTGTATGCAGCTTCTACCTTTGTATAGCAAAGAAAATTAAAACTGCCGTGCAGTTTGCAGAGCTATGCTTGTTGAGGTAAATCTTACTGTTGTACCTTCTGAACTACCTGCCAGCCTTTCAATATTACTAAAATATGTCTATTGTTTTTTTTCTTCTCAGTTGTGTGTGTGTGTGTGAGTGCGTGCGTGTGTGTGTTTTTTTTTTTCAGAAACCTTGTACGTGATTGTTTTTGTGTCCATGAAATAAGAAATATTCTTCCACGTGATAACGATGCACTGAATGACGTCACGATTAGTGCTTACAGTAAAAACACTACTAGAAACACGCAACAGGACAGGGTGGGATTCAGTCATGGTATATGAATTATGCAACCAGCGGTCTTGTGAAAGCCAGCAGTCTGCAGATGCAACTTCCGGTTTGTGCCGTCCTATCGACTTGAGGCATTTCAAACTGCCATGTGATGCTTGGGGACAAGCAACAATTATTTCGCCTGTGCCTCTTTATTATCCGACTTGACAGCTGGATTATACACACACGTTTTTCTTTCTGTATCTGGTAATTGCAGTTTGTTACAGAAACACTTTTCCTTTACCGGAAGTTTGCATGTTGCTAGGCACTTAGTTGTTTATATTCTCACAGATCCTTGTCAAGCACGTATAGACACTAAACACTTCAACGGTGCACACATCGGCGACTGGGTCCGATGTTCACTTTGCCGGTAGACGACTTCGTTGCTGGTCGGGACATTATTTGAGTTTCTCCTTCCATTGCATCCACACTGCAGGAATCCCATTTACGGCTCTTGGTAGCCATGTTATATGGCGCACATAACCTAGCCACAGTTGTAACCTAGAACTCCCTCTTCGGGAATTCTGGTAGAACGTGACGTGAATTTTTTTTTAGCAAAGCATCAGATCGAGATAATCAGTACTTCTCTGGTTAGCTGTTGATTGCATGCCAGGGACGTGGCGCAAAGCACAATCTCTGCAGCTCTGGCGACAGTCTATCTCCGGGAGAAGAAGAAAAAAATCATTGGCGTACCTAATGACAGAGTCTGCAAGCAGACGATCAGCTGAGGGCAGAAACTAGTAATGCTCTGATACAAACATGAAGGACACAAAACATTACACAAGCTCGACGAAGGAAAATAACATTTATAAATGACTACTTCCAGAATGACTGCTCCCCCCAGAGGCCATTACCTTGTAGTGGTGGGGGAGCTTGAGAGCCTCAATAATCTAATGAGCTATGCCGGCGGGAACGTATGTTCCTGGCAGGGTCACCCAAGCCGAACAGGTCATTGGCGAGGGGCCAGATTAAAGATGGCCTCCCGGTCCTCCAGGCTCGGAGGTTGGGCGCAGTGTTGACAGCTCTGCCCTGTAAAAAATCTACAACGTTACTGAAACTTCAAGAGGAAATAAGTGCTCCAAACGTCCGGTGGTCTTGGGACAGAGTCCCTCTGTCAGTATGAACAACATGGGTGAAAGCCGAAAGGAAGCCCATGATGGGAAAACAAGTCTGCTGGATGTCAAAACCAAATTAAGAATTGGCTTCTGGAATGTAAGAACCATGTTGTTTTTGAAACGGGCCACAAAACCACCCAAGTAATTAAAGAAATGCAGAACTATAAACTGCATATTCTTGGAATTAGTGAAAGCAGGTGGACAGGGTTTGGACAATCCACAACAGGTACAGGAGAAACCATAATATACTCTGGAAGAGATGATAACCTACATTCTGCAGGCGTGGCACTCATTTTAAAGAAAGGTATAGACAATATAATAACCAAGAGAAGATAGAAATGGCTTGGCCACGTTACGAGAATGAATCCTGATATACCTGCCAAAACAGCTCTCACATGGACACCACAGGGACAGAGAAAACAGGGGCGCCCAAAAACAACATGGAGAAGGACGATGGAAAGTGACGTGAGTGCGGCATCTTTGACATGGAAAACTGCACTAAAGATTGCACAGGACAGGAAAGCATGGAAAGTCCTCTCTGAAGCCTCATGTGCCACTAGGCACAACGAGAACTGATGATGATGATGACTTCCAGGAAGACAAGCTGTATTTCTGGTGGCGACTGTTTAGCTTTGGCGCCTCTAGCGACTGCGTTATGCGTTTACAGCGTGCGCTTATTTCTGGATTGTGCCAGGACTTATTGTCTATTCACCAATTTTTTTAATGGGTTGTGCCGAGACTTATTGTCTTTTCACCAATTTTTGAAATGGATTGTGCCAGGACTTATTGTCTATTCACCAATTTTTGAAATGGATTGTGCCAGGACTTATTGTCTATTCACCAATTTTTGAAATGGATTGTGCCGAGACTTATTGTCTATTCACCAATTTTTGAAATGTGACAGTGCCTAGCATTTCATTTAATTTTCACTGGCACAGGAATGGATCATGTGTGGAAGACCCGATTGGCGTGAAGTTGAAGCCTCGAATAAGATAGTGTCGCGCGCCCACGTGGGTAAATACACTGATATAGTGAGGGTGTGGGTTTGAACCTTAACAATGCCCACCCACGTGAGAAACTGGACTATTATCTAAGCTATGTTGATCCTAGACAGTCCTGGATAGCCAAGAAAACAGCGAGTGGCTCGTTCCATGAAATGAAAGTTGCTGTACTTGTATCCACAGGAGTAGGAGAAGGGATAGATAGAGATCAAGATAAACCCACTGAGAAAATATCAAGGTACTCAGTTAACCCCTCCGACTTATCTCCTCTCCTGGCATTACTTAAAAGCCCCCATCAAGTGATTTAAATATTTGTTAGCTGAAGTAAACTAATATGCACAAAGACACTTGAACCTAAGTACACAATTTACTCAACTATTTTGTAACAACATCAAACGTGATTTATTTGAATAAATCGAAATTAAAATGAACTTGATTATGCTAGTAGAGTTGGGATGATGTTATAGATGACATTAAAGTTGTACATAACTTAGCTTATAGTTTCTAGTAGGAGAATTCACCGTCAGGACAGTTCTCGGCTTGAGACCCTGCCTATCTTTTCCAGTTTGTCGTCCTCACTGCTTTCATGCAGGTCGTTACACTCAGACGGTCGGCAAATAATGGATGCCTACTAGTCCCTGCCCAATGTGGGAACTGTGATAAAGAAACAAGCGCATATTTGTAGTATCTGCTCTAGATGTACACTAAGCATGTATATTATAATAACATCAAGCATGTTTATTTAAATAAAACATTGTATCTCTCCCTCATGCTCACATTCACTCCTGTCCAATTTGGAAGGGCTTATGTCTCACATTCCAACTGTTACATCTTCTGCCTTCCTCTACACGTCCTGTAATGATAGTCAAGTCTTCTACGTCAGGTGCCATCTCTCGTACAGACTCAAATGACACTCAGTCAGACAGAACCAGTTCTGGAATCCATGCTTGGAACAATAGACGCGCCCATAAAGCTAACAATATTTCTGAGGCGAATCGAATAAGAAATCTCAGGGATTTACTCTCCGGGATCAATCTCCGCATTAGCCTCCCGAGAGTTAAACACATTTCACTGTGTTAGCTGTATGTAATACAGATTCACATTAACCACACGTGACAAGATTGCCAAAGTTATCTTCACGCTTGTGATTTCAAAAACATGATAGTTCATTAAATTTCAATGGTAACATCAACATTTAAGTTTTACAACATTGAAACACATGTGCACGAAAGAACATTCATGACACTATCAAATAGGATATAAAGCAATGTGACAGTGCCCTACGAGAATGAAGAAATGTCCACCTAGGAGTACTACAAAGTGATGAAGACACACACTTGAGTAAAAAGACAGTTAGATTTCTATCACAAAATATAGATTTGAACCTAATTTCGATCTTACCTGGAAAATGATACCACAATGCCAAAAGTTCTGTCTCAAGCTTAGGTTAAGCCCAACAGATGGCATGTGCTTGACAGCGTCTCATTTACCAGACCTAGAGTTCACCCCTTTATAACTTTTATTAAGCTCCTCCTACATTACGCCTAAAATCATTCTCATTCAAGGATGTCACAGCTCCTCCCCTGTGGGCAAGTTTATTCGCTGTCAGTCAGGGCTGTACAACACTTGTTTAAATTCCCACGGTCACATTCTACAGGTTCAATTAAGCTGGTCAAAGCTAATAGGCCAAGTCACACCTCCAGTCTACTTCACCTGTCATCACAATAAAATCCGACTTTGTCAGTTCTTCTGCCAACACTTTCAGCTCACTGTGTTAATATTGACGATCTGACCGGCACTCCAGTTTAGGTAACCTCAGGGGGAATTAAGCACAATTAGCCGGAGTTATCTACTCCTAATGGTCTGGCTAGGAGATAAATATCTGACACCAACAAATGGTGTGCAAATCTCCAGTCAGTAAGTCTGCTTGGTCAGTCTTATCTCTGTACCTCAACACTTAACGTCTGGGAAAAGTTTTAGTGTGTGATATCGCCAACATCCCAGGAGAATTAAATGTTTGTTCATTTCGCCTACTTAGATTAGGGATGTATCCAAAACCATTTATTTCTCTGTATACTTTCAAAATACAAAGCAATAAAAGTAGGTTAAGGAAAGACCTTCTGAAGTCACCGAGCGTATTGTCACAGATAGTGAACACAAAATATTATTAAGAGGCTTGACGAATTGAAAGATACCGTCATGAATGAACACAAAATATTATGGTCAAGCTTGAAGTGTGGATAGATACAGTCATGAGTAGTGATTAGTGATTAAAAAGGATTATATCAGAGCACCCCGGACAGATCCATAGGTGCTCCGATCTCCTCCTGAAAAGCTCCACATGTGTAAAACGACTGATGATGCCTGTTCTGTGTTGGTTATTGAAACGTCTTGTACCCTTTGTGAAATGTTCATTTCTTGCAGCTCCAGGCTGTACCCTCTTGTCTATCAGTCTAGACAGGGATATGGAGTCATGTTCTTTGGCATGCTTCTCGGTACGGTAACAGCCAGCGCATAGCATTGATAATATCACTTCTGTCCAGTACTGGGCCAGCCAAAGCAACTGCAGTGTCAGCAAGATAGTTTGCACGTTCGTTTCCTTGAACACCCGCATGACCTGGCACAAAGATGAAGGTTAGGGCAGATATTCGTGAACTGTTTCAATCCATTCTTGCCTGATACATCTAGCTTGGATTTTTTAAAGTATATTCATCGAGTCACTAAGAAAGCATACGTGTGTGGACTTTTAAGTACCAAGCCATGCTTTAGCTGTTGTTACAGCCATAGTTTTTATTGTAAGGCTACTAGTTGTAACAGCAAAGGCGCCATTCATCTCCTTGATGGTTTTCCCCCTTGAGTTTACTGTGAAGGCCCATGCACTTCGCTTGCCCCAAATTTCTGACCCATCTGTGTAACCTATAGCATCACCTTCATCTGTGTTTTCCTCAATCAGTGTTCTGACTTAAGTGTCAACAATGCCAGGAATCTGCTCTCTACAGCTTCCATCAAGTGTGATATGGACTGTAATATTAATGTTTGAAGAGGGTGGCATAATTATCAATTCATTTCCAAAATAATGTCAGTAAAGCGGCAAACATGTTCGATGGCAACTTCAGCCCGACCCATCCAGGATTGACCTCGTTTGAGTCTACTCTTGTTTTGCTTGAAAAATTCCTCATAAAGTGCTTGTCGATGTTATACAGTGATGAATGAACACACATATTACAATGAAGCTTGACAAATTGAAAGGCGCAGTCGTAAGTGACCGCAAAATATTACAATGAAGCCTGCGGAATGCAAAGAAGCTTGATAAGTGAAGAGTTACAGAAATGAGTAAACACAAAATAATACAAAGCCTCTAGACAAAGGAAAAACAGAGACATCAGACAACGTTTCTACTGAAGATCTCTAACAACCAACAAAACTGGTTGGTTCAGTGCTGTATCTGTGTATGCTCGCGTGAACGTGGTACTTAAATGTTGTGATGTATCTTGAATTGGCAGCTTTTATCAGCAACTGGGATGTTCTTTAGTTCCAATTTCTTGTTGTTGCTACCGATTGGGACAAATACAACAAACTGTTCTATCTGGGACAGATGGATACAGCAAGCTGTACTGACTGGGACAGATACAACAAACCGTACTGATTGGTACAAATACAACAAAAAACAGTAAAGGTTAGGAACTTATAACGACTCTGGAAGGATATGTAGTTTTACAGTCAGATGTTCAAACTCACCGATGCTTTTGGAAGTTTCTGTGGCGGCAATAGTATTTTTTTCCCTCACTAATGTAATGATGCATCCTTTGTGGCCATCTCTGCCTAGCCTATAAGTTTCATAGCCTCTGACAGAAAAGCCAGAGCCTGTATTTAAATGGGTTTCCTGAACGCAGTCACAATCAATCTTGTGTTCGTAGATTAATGTTTTCAATTCGAGTTTTTTTTAATTTTTTTTTGTCAGACGCATTGCTCTGCTTAGTCCTGGTCCGCCGATGTTCAGAGCTACCGCCAATAGTTTATGGTAGATCCCTTCGAGGCTCGGAATCCGTCGCTGCTCCCGCATGGCAGTAGTCCACAGGAGCAGCCCCATAAGCATACTTGTTAACAGTAGAATGCGTTGATGTCCGTTTCCATTTCTGGGTGCCCACGCCATTCAGGCCGACATGTCCGTCTTCGGTAGCGGAAGTTACGGAGTTTCCCTATCCGTGATCTAGTTTCATCAAAACACTGCCTGCCAGAGATCAGAGGTTGTGGGAGTTTCTCTTCTCCGATGTTTCCTATCCAATGCTAACATCTTCTTCCCACTTGACCCCCGAAGTGTGTCTCAACTATCTCTTTACAGGATAAAATATTAATAAACATTCGGCGTTTAATTAACACTTCAGCTCCGACAAATAACACCGCAGGTTTCAAAGACCACACTTGCAGATACAGGAGTGGATTTATCGGGCTCTCGAGTGGCTCAATGATAGCTCGTGTAGAATCGACTTCACCGTGTCAATCTATTGGGCTACAGTCACACTCAGTTCTGGAATGTTTCAACTGGTTGTGTAGTTGTGTTCAGCCATTTTTATCTGCGCGCCACTAACTAGTGTCTGGTGTCTTAACAGCTGTGTGACTGTGGCCGTTGATTGGCTGTCTGTCTGTATGTCTGTCTTTTGTTATCAGGTAACGGTATAATTTTTCTTTGTCTACCTCTCTGACTGAATTTCTGTCTATTTTGTGATTTTCTACTGATTGATAGTTGACTGTCACCCTGTCAAATATATATTTTAATATAAAACTCTTTATCATTCTGACCGTCAGTATGTTTCTGGCTGTAAATCCAGTTGTTTGTATCTTTGTATGGGTGTGCGTGTGTATTATGTCCTTTATGATGTACATTTTGTGTGTGCGATGTATATGTTAGGTGCGTTCTGTCAGAATGTAGTATTTATGTGTGTGTGTGTATGATTTGTGAGTGTGATAAGTTGAGGGTGTCATGTATCTGATTTGTTTATGTTTATGTTTATTCGACGGACCAACATCACGGCACACGGATGTAACCCATAATTGCTCCGTTCTACTTCTAACTCAAGCCTGAGTCTGAAGAATCTCATCACAGTGCACGAACTCTGTTGCACCAGCGAGGATCATGAAATAGTTTGGGTTTGTTTTTAACTCCAAATTTAGCCCGGGCAGCGCCGTTAGGCTATTTTGTTGTCTATTTCCAGCTGCCAAGGGATTTTTGTACTTAGAGACCAGGGAAATTGACTAGAAGTCCACGTGGAAAAAGCACAGCGATCACCAGGGGCTTGAACCTGGGACCTCCAGCACTCGAGGCAGACACTATACCCCGAGACCACCCAGTCCCAGTCTGATATGTGTCTGTGTGTTGGTTTGTTTTTGTGCCTGTCTGATGTGTTAGTATGTTTTGCCGTGTTGTGTTCATCGTGTGTGTGTTGCATGTACCTTGTCAGTGTGCATTATATTATGCGTGCGTGTGACGTCCATGTTATGTCGTGTGACGTCCATGTTGTGTCGTGTGACGTCCATGTTATGTCTGTGACTGCCATGTTGTGTCGTGTGACGTCCATGTTATGTCCTGTGACGTCCATGTTGTGTCGTGTGACGTCCATGTTATGTCCTGTGACGGCCATATTATGTCGTGTGACGGCCATGTTATGTCGTGTGACGTCCATGTTATGTCGTGTGACGTCCATGTTATGTCGTGTGACGGCCATATTATGTCGTGTGACGGCCATGTTGTGTCGTGAGACGGCCATGTTGTGTGGTGTGACGGCCATTTTGAGGCGTGTGACGTCCATGTTATGTCGTGTGACGTCCGTGTTATGTCGTGTGACGTCCATGTTATGTCGGGACACATCCATGTTTAATGACTTGTTTGTCACATCCTGTTTGTGAATTCCTGACTAATGTCCCTTTGTTGTTTTTGTCCTAAACATTATATTTGGTTGTATTTATCCCACTCAATACAGTTTGTTGTATTTGTCCACGTCAGCACAGTTTCCTGAATTTGTCCAAATCAGCACAGTTTGTTGTATTTGTCCCATTAAGTATACAGATTGTTGTATTTGTACCAATCAGCACGGTTTGTTGTATCTGTCCCAGTCAGTACAGCTTGCTGTATCCATCTGTCCCAGACAGTACAGTTTGTAGTATTTGTCCCAATCGGTAGTGTGTTGTATTTGTAAATTCAGTAGAGTTTGTTGTATTTGTCTCAATCAGCACGGTTTGTTGTATCTGTCCCAGTCAGCACAGTTTGTTATATGCGATTTATTGACTCTTAGGTAGGCACTGGGATTAACTTATAATTAAGTTTATTGGTGTGGGCGGGTATGTCATGCTACCATTCTCCTGAACTGTGTATTGATCGTCTGTCAGATGTGATGAAGGACACAGTTCTTCGCCTCTTAGACTGAAGAAAATTTACCCACTTACCTACAGTTGCAAGTTCGAAAATAAAGATATATCAAAGCAACTAGAAGGTCTAGAAAGGACTATTTTACCAGATAAAGGTATAGATCAATATAAGGGACTATATACCTTTCAGGACGGGTCTAAGTTTAAAATCTTGCTGAGCGCGAGGGATATCAAGTCCCGACTCGCCCACTGTGTACGGTGGCTGCTCATCTCATGACAGTCTGGATGGAAGTCTATTTTTAAAAAAAAAAACACATTGACCTTTCGCAACTCACATGAGGTAGATGTGGAAGTAAGGTGAAACATTCAACCACATAGGTGTTGCAGCCACAGGCTGAGTCTCAGGCACATTATGGCTGTGTGAGATACAGCCAGCATACCTGCGTCATATTTTGGCGGCGCCAGCTGTCACAACCTGAGAACACACAACATCGCAATCTCCTGAAGCCATTAGACGTGTTTGTTGGCGTGTACAGCTGTTGTTGATTCAATAGTTGTTCATGTTGTTACAGTTCTGGGAGCCACGTTTTCGTTTTTGTATATTACCTTCACGCTATTACTTAGTCTACGCTACCTTCCGCTTTTACTGGTCTAAGCTATCTTCACGCTGCTACTGGTCTACGTTACTTTCACGCTATTACTGGTCTACACTACCTTCACACTATTACTGGTCTACACTACCTTCACGCTATTACTGGTCTACACTACCTTCACGCTATTACTGGTCTACACTACCTTCACGCTGCTACTGGTCTACGCTACTTTCACGCTGCTACTGGTCTACGTTACTTTCACGCTATTACTGGTCTACACTACCTTCACGCTGCTACTGGTCTACACTACCTTCACGCTATTACTGGTCTACACTACCTTCACGCTATTACTGGTCTACACTACCTTCACGCTATTACTGGTCTACACTACCTTCACGCTATTACTGGTCTACACTACCTTCACGCTATTACTGGTCTACACTACCTTCACGCTATACTGGTCTACACTACCTTCACGCTATTACTGGTCTACACTACCTTCACGCTATTACTGGTCTACACTACCTTCACGCTATTACTGGTCTACACTACCTTCACGCTATTACTGGTCTACACTACCTTCACGCTGCTACTGGTCTACACTACCTTCACACTATTACTGGTCTACACTACCTTCACGCTATTACTGGTCTACACTACCTTCACGCTATTACTGGTCTACACTACCTTCACGCTATTACTGGTCTACACTACCTTCACGCTATTACTGGTCTACACTACCGTCACGCTATTACTGGTCTACACTACCTTCACGCTGCTACTGGTCTACACTACCTTAACGCTGCTACTGGTCTACGTTACTTTCACGCTGCTACTGGTCTACACTACCTTCACGCTGTTACTGGTCTACGCTACCTTCACGCTGCTACTGGTCTACGTTACTTTCACGCTGCTACTGGTCTACACTACCTTCACGCTATTACTGGTCTACGTTACTTTCACGCTGCTACTGGTCTACACTACCTTCACGCTATTACTGGTCTACACTACCTTCACGCTGCTACTGGTCTACACTACCTTTACGCTATTACTGGTCTACACTACCTTCACGCTGCTACTGGTCTACACTACCTTCACGCTATTACTGGTCTACACTACCTTTACGCTATTACTGGTCTACACTACCTTCACGCTGCTACTAGTCTACACTACCTTCACGCTGCTACTGGTCTACACTACCTTCACGCTATTACTGGTCTACACTACCTTCACGCTGCTACTGGTCTACACTACCTTTACGCTGCTACTGGTCTACACTACCTTCACGCTGCTACTGGTCTACGTTACTTTCACGCTGCTACTGGTCTACACTACCTTCACGCTGCTACTAGTCTACGTTACCTTCACGCTGCTACTGGTCTACACTACCTTCACGCTGCTACTGGTCTACGTTACCTTCACGCTGCTACTGGTCTACACTACCTTCACGCTGCTACTGGTCTACACTACCTTCACGCTGCTACTGGTCTACGTTACCTTCACGCTGCTACTGGTCTACACTACCTTCAAGCTGCTACTGGTCTACGTTACTTTCACGCTGCTACTGGTCTACACTACCTTCACGCTGCTACTGGTCTACACTACCTTCACGCTGCTACTGGTCTATGTTACCTTCACGCTATTACTGGTCTACGTTACCTTCACGCTATTACTGGTCTACGTTACCTTCACACTGCTACTGGTCTACACTACCTTCACGCTGCTACTGGTCTACACTACCTTCACGCTGCTACTGGTCTACACTACCTTCACGCTGCTACTGGTCTACGTTACTTTCACGCTGCTACTGGTCTACACTACCTTCACGCTGCTACTGGTCTACACTACCTTCACGCTGCTACTGGTCTACACTACCTTCACGCTGCTACTGGTCTACACTACCTTCACGCTATTACTGGTCTACACTACCTTCACGCTGCTACTGGTCTACACTACCTTCACGCTGCTACTGGTCTACACTACCTTCACGCTGCTACTGGTCTACGTTACTTTCACGCTGCTACTGGTCTACACTACCTTCACGCTATTACTGGTCTACGCTACCTTCACGCTGCTACTGGTCTACGTTACTTTCACGCTGCTACTGGTCTACACTACCTTCACGCTATTACTGGTCTACGTTACTTTCACGCTGCTACTGGTCTACACTACCTTCACGCTGCTACTGGTCTACACTACCTTCACGCTGCTACTGGTCTACACTACCTTCACGCTGCTACTGGTCTACACTACCTTCACGCTATTACTGGTCTACACTACCTTCACGCTGCTACTGGTCTACGTTACTTTCACGCTGCTACTGGTCTACACTACCTTCACGCTATTACTGGTCTACGCTACCTTCACGCTGCTACTGGTCTACGTTACTTTCACGCTGCTACTGGTCTACACTACCTTCACGCTATTACTGGTCTACGTTACTTTCACGCTGCTACTGGTCTACACTACCTTCACGCTATTACTGGTCTACACTACCTTCACGCTGCTACTGGTCTACGTTACTTTCACGCTGCTACTGGTCTACACTACTTTCACGCTGCTACTGGTCTACACTACTTTCACGCTATTACTGGTCTACACTACCTTTACGCTGCTACTGGTCTACACTACCTTCACGCTGCTACTGGTCTACGTTACTTTCACGCAGCTACTGGTTGTAATCAACTATGTTTTGGCGGAATCTATCGTCGCCTGGAGATCCCCTATATCCTTCCAAATTAACTTACAGGGCTCGAATTAAATAAGTCTAGGGGAATTATAACGGTCCCTGAGTTCTGAAAAATAGAGGAAGGAGAATACAGAAAGTTAAAGAATAGGGTGAATCCCCGAAGATGTCCTAAAGAAATTCAGAAAAACCACCAAAGTCAAAACTTTGTAAATTTAACTCAAATAAATTGCAATGAACAATCTTTAGTCTACCTAAGAAGTAAATTTGATACGATGAAATCAATAAATGGAATTTCTAAACCACAACTGTATTGATAAAATACTGATATTGAATTCAACAATTTTCAAATTAACACAGAGAAAATAAATCACAGTGTCATCATGTACACCACAAAACTCTTAACAAACGTCAAATGTTACTCAGCTTTCCGATAGTATTGATGAGCGGAAATGTAGTTTCCTTTGGAGGAAAGTCCACTGATAACCCGGCAATTATGAATATGGTTCACGTTCTCCAAGCAACTAGGCAAACAGGCCAACCGGAATCCGGAATTACGGTCCTCTGGTAAACAGGCAGGCAAGAATACAGTAACACGGGATTTTGGTCCTCTGGTAAACAGGCAAGCAGGACTACGGTAATACGGGAACCTGCGGAATACATCATTCAGTCCTGTGCTGAGCATTATGTTGACACATCTGGGGCAGATGGAGGTGTTGCGGTGTCTGTGGTGTTTTTCAGAGTTAACGAAATTTGAGAAGAGCAAGGTTCATATGTTGTCTTTCTCTACAAGTAAATCAAAATTATACATCTCCACCCTATTATAATATGTTGGTTTATACCTATCTAATTTATGGCACGATCATATAAAACTTGACATAATTAAGCGGACACACATTCGCCTGCGGATCGGACAGTTATTAGTTCGAGTCTCAAAACCCAGGTCGACTTCGCCTTAACGGACACCAGGTATAGTAATGGGAAGTAAAGGCGGCAGGTGTGATGTTGACCACATCAACACCATGGTTACCAATTGGTCTTATAACACATAGGCCAACCCCATATGCCCACAATGCTGACGACGTTTACTCAATCATGT
>CAJHNH020005445.1:0-20000 GCA_905116865.2 Candidula unifasciata
GGCTGCCTAAATTTGTAACCCTTTGAAAAATAAAGTTCGTTCGTTCGTTTCGTTCGTGCGGTTCGTTCCTTCTTTCTTCTCTTCTTCTTCTTCTTCTTCTTCTCTTCTTCTTACTCTTCTTCTTCTTCTTATTCTTATTATTCTTGATCTTCTTCTTCTTCTGTTTTCTTCTTCTTCTTATTCTTGCTTCTTCTTCTTCTTCTTCTTCTTCTTCTTACTTCTGCTTCTTCTTCTTCTCTTCTCTTCTTCTTCTTCTTCTCCTTTCTTCTTCTTCTTCTTCTTCTTCTTCTTTTTCTCGTTCTCATCTTTCTTCTTCTTCTTATCTCTTAGGCTTCTTCTTCTTCCTTCTTCTATTCTTTTTTCTCGTCTTATTCTTCTCTTTTCTTCTTCTATCTTCTTTCTTCTTCTTCTTCTTTCGTCTTCTTCTTTTCTTCTGTCTTCTTCTCCTTCTTTCATTCTTATTCTTCTTCTCTTCTCTTCTCTTGTCTTCTTCTTCTTATTCTTCTTCTTCTTCTTCTTCTTTCTTCTTCTTCTTTCTCTTCTTCTTCTTCTTCTTCTTCTCTTATCTTTTTCTTCTTCTATTCTTTTCTTCTTATTCTTCTCTTTCTTCTTCTCCTTCTTTCTTCTTCTTCTCTCTTCTCTTCTTCTTTTTTTTTCTATTCTTTTCGTTTATTCTTTTCTTCTTCTTCTTCTTCTTCTCTTCTTCTTCTTCTCTTCTTCTTCTTCTTCTTCTTCTTTTTCTTATTCTTCCTTCTTCTTCTTCTTCTTCTTATTTTTTCTTCTTCTTTTCTTCTTCTTCTATTCTTCTTCTTCTTCGTCTTCTTCTTCTTCTTCTTACTTCTTCTTCTTCTTCTTCTTCTTCTTCTCTTCTTATTATTCTTCTTCTTCTTCTTTCTTCTTTGCTTCTTCTTCTTCTTCTTCTCATCTTCTTCTTCTTCTTCTTCTTCTTCTTATTCTTCTGATTCTTCTCTTCTTCTTTCTTTCTCTTCTTCTTTCTTCTTCTTCTCTTCTTCTTCTTCTTCTTTCTTCTTCTTCTTCTTCTCTTTGTTTTCACCCTATAGAAATGGACAAACCCTATTAAAAGTCTATGGTTAAGCACCAGCAAGAAAATCAAAGTTAGAACTTTGAAATCATGCATCTTGACTGTTTCAATATACGAATGTGAGCCGTGGAATATCTTCCAGTCCTTAAGAAAGAAAATAAAGGCTTTTGAGCTGAAATGGTATGGAAAGATTCTCAGATTATTGTGGACAAAGAGGAAAAGAAATACCAAGATTTTAAAAGATCCTAAAAACAAGAAAGATTCGCTAACAAACAGTTTATTGTCTCGGAAGCTGAAATATTTTGGACATATCGAGCGCCATAGCTATTAGTGGATGGTAGTGAAGTTTTATTTTTTGGGTTTTTGCTTACGAAATTATAACAGCTAGATGAAAATTAAAATTACAAATCCAGTGGTACCTCATTTAAGCCTGTAAGTCGATTTTAAGCGGAGATATTAACATTTTAGTGGCGGACACCACGACAGAAAAATTGTAGTGGAAATCCATAAAACATGGCTTCCGGTTGCGACCCAGTGAGATGAAGTGACTCAATGTTTGCATTTTACGGCCATAACTTTTTTGTTTCTGAACGAATCCCAGATATTGCTAGAATCGGGACAGTGAGATCTAACCGTTTATTCATGTCTC
Source organism: Candidula unifasciata (assembly GCA_905116865.2). Taxonomy (NCBI): domain Eukaryota; kingdom Metazoa; phylum Mollusca; class Gastropoda; order Stylommatophora; family Geomitridae; genus Candidula; species Candidula unifasciata. Next base: position 1,692 of record CAJHNH020005445.1, read on the forward strand.
AATTACATACACTACGATATGCGCCTATTTAACATAGGAAAATGTCTGCAGGCTGATTATTTTTCATATAAAACCTTATACATTTACAGTTGTCTGCCAACGAGCCTGGCTTAAAACATATCATATTGTGTGTCCTGGCAAGGCGAACATAAAGATCATATAAATGTGCCAATGTCAGTTGACGCGACCTAATTAACAAATACCGGAAACCCCCCCCCCCCCCCCCTCTTGCAACAGCGATGTCACCCGGGGTGGTCTATCTCCGCACAGTAATGACACCTGGGGTGGTTGTTCCCCACCCCCCCCCCCCCACAGTGATGATACCGGGATGGCCACACCCCCTTCCTGCTACCTTCTTTCCCTGGTATCTCTCCTCATCTTTCTTTCTTTTTCCTTTCCTTTCTTTTTCCCCATGTCTCAGTGTCAAATTTCCTTTCTTAGTCTCTTTTTTTATTCCTCTCTCCTCCTCCTCCTGCTCCCTCTCTTTCTCAACTTTCTCTCAATCTTCTACTGCCCCTCCCCCAACTCTCCTTTCTATATGGTAGAAGAAAACATGAGCACACTGGTGTTACACGGCCTGTTTTTATAATGGGTCGGTGACAGTGTTAACAACAGGGCAAACACAACAGGTGTGTTCATTTCTGGGAATCAGGTCAGGTCGGATTTTTTTCTCTTTCAAAAATGACCTTGGCTCCCATGTCCACCCAGCATTGAATTTAAGAAATAGATCTATAGCAGCCACACGCGGACAGCCAAGCATGGGAGGGTTGCCAATGGGATTTTTGTCAAACCTGAAGCTAAGCTTATGTCAAAAGGTGAATCAACCAAACCCTGCACAGTAGACTCGTCGTGACGTTGACGCCCCTAGCGGGCAGGTCACATTTCAAATTTAAACCCGTCCGGTGGGTATATAGTCAATTATATTGATATATACCTCTATCTGGTGGAATAGATATTTCTATACCCTCTAGTTGTTTTGAAAAGTCTACATTTTCAAACTTGCAACTGTGGGATAGATATTTTCTGGAATAATATTCCGAATACCTGGAAACCTTTTTACTCCTTGGTGTACTTATACGGGACTTTTTTTCTTGAGACGCAAAGCGAGATCAGGCAGGGTCATTCTTTGCCTGACTTCCTAGGTGTGCAGAAGTATGTCACCTCTCTGATTAAATCTTGGCGCATTCAAAATACCAGTTTAATCTTTGAAGGATTCCTAAGCTTGGATAAGTTGATTATAGTTTACGAGTACCATGATATATGTCTCTATAAAGTTAGCCGCTGCTGCAGGGAGGAAAGATTCAGCTGTGTGACCGCACAGAACTAGGCAACTGGGTGTTGTACCTTCACCATCATTTATCCGAAAGCTTGTTTGTGCCTCAAGTGATTGACTTGGTACCCGAGATCCTCTCCAGGAGCTTGGGTGTATCACCAGTGTTCGAGTGTCTAGTGTGGGACTGTCTTCAACGTAACAACACAGTGACTGAATATTCAGTAAGTTCAAGAAACCAGGGATTCAGATAAGTGTGGTCAATTGGTTTATTGCCGGGCTTCACTGTCAATCGTCCACATGATCATGATGATGATCTAGGCGGACCTTGGGAATCTCTTACACATTCAGTCAGATCTGTTTTGAAATTTTTGTCCTTCCTATCACTCTGGGTTCTTGAAGTTCTTTGCTGATTCTTATATAATGTATGTGTTGCATTTATTACATGTTCAGAAAGTTTCATTATTGACTTGAGTGTCCATCATTCACTGCTCAAACTGTCTAGCTTTTATTGTTGTGTGATTAGAAAGTTTAATCTGTGTTAACATGGCTGTGATAGTATACTATCATATCCTGGAGGCTTTCTTGTTATAATAGTAGGGGTGTCCAGCCAAGTTGCGATTAGGATTAGTAGATATTCTGTAGTGCCAGAACTTAAGTTGCCCTACTCCTAAAATAAGTTGAGCGTATATTGGCCACGGGATATCCCTTAGACCAATACGAGCCGACGCCTCAACATTATTTTATTTCAGAGTTCTGTTGGTTCTTAAGAAGAAATCCTTAAATCAGGCACGCGACACGAGCGGTATGTGACAGCTTACCAAAAACCCAAGCAATATATAAGAAAAACAATTGACAAATAGTACATATTTTATAGTTAATTTTATAATTACGAAATGAAACATTTACCCACTTTTATATAAGGATATATATGTTAAAAAAAAAAAAATTCCAAAATCTTAACCCAAGATGTCGTAACAAAAACCCAGTTCTTGGGGGAAAGCCCAAGTACTGGCAGGCCTGATGGACGGGAACGCTGTCAGCGCTGCTGTTGTTTCTCGACCACTTAGATTTACCAATTCTGACTGAAAATTCCGTGGATTCTAAATAATAACAGACGCATTAAAAAATGCTACAAGAGTTGTAGATGTTTAAAAAGTAACTCACTTAACATTATTAATATACTAAGTATCTGCAGTTAATTACTAAATAATATTCTTAGAAAATGCGCAATGATGGCCGAAATTAATTATTGGGATTTGAGGGTGATCAGGCAAAAAAAATATCCAACAGTGAATGCGAATGGCTCTAAATAATGACAGATGCATGAAAAAAATGCTACAATGGTTGTGGATTAAAAAAAAAAATGATTAAAATAACCTTAGCTAATTTAATAATTATTTTAAGTTAATTATAAAGCGGGAAAAACGGTCTCCTAGTGCAAACATATTGAATTTAAAGCCACAAACTGTGATGCCATTAAACAATTGTTTTTAAACATGTGCTGTATTGCCAATCTTTGTGAAATTTCCCACACTTATATAAAAATTAACGCAGAATTCAAAAATACAACACACATTGCGGTAATCTGGCTAATTAAAAAGATATTTACGAAATTACTTACCGTTATTGGATTTAAAGTCAAAACAGTGATGCCACTAAACAATTTTTTTAAACATGTGCTGTATTGCCAATCTTTGTGAAATTTCCCACACTTATATAAAAATTAACGCAGAATTCAAAAATACAATACACTTTGCGGTAATCTGGCTAATTAAAAAGATATTTACGAAATTACTTACCGTTATTCACTGCGTGCTGCCCAAAAAAAATCGATTTATTTTATACTCGTCAAAACCATCTCAGGTCAAAGCCTGGCATCTCTCCAATAACTTCTAATAATTTTTCCGATTTTATCTTTTACGTAAAGAGCACAGAAAAATAATTTCTGAATAACAGACAATTGGTTTTCAGATTTTCGGGTCGCAATCGCGTCTATAGATACCGACGAAAATGTATAGCAAAATAAACGAAATAAAACGATCCATTGCTATACCTACAGTATTAGAAAACAATAGTAGCGAAAGGCGACGGGGAGCGGTAGCCGACCAACACGAAGAGAGGCACAGAGTGTGAAAGTACACCAGGCGAGAGAGCTGGGGAAAGATCGAGTTTCGTTAAGACAGACTGTGGGGATAGTTCTACAAAGGACCTGCTACATGATGATTATGATGATGATGATGATTATGATGATGATGATGATTATGATGATAATGGTGATGATGACGATGAAGGAAGGGTAAATTCAACCGAAATGTATCCATGTCACTGGCTTTAAAAAAAATGGCATTTATCTGCCTGTTTCATCTTCTATTTCTGAACTTTTCAGTGGTCACAGTATTCTCTGATTCTTCTTTCTTCAAAATGATTAAACCACAACCACAACAACAACAACAATTTGTGTCTCAATAAATTAAAATTTGTCTATTTATAAAAGCTGCTTGTAATGTCTGCTGTCCTTAGAATTTACCAGACGGGTAATTACTCTAGCACTTGAAAGTTTTCGAAGCATTTGTATTAGAAACCGCATCACCACTTCATCAAAGTTAGTTTCTAATTTGTTCGTTCACATTGAAGATTCTGTTCAGTACCATGCCACAGAAGAGGTTCTAAATTTCCGTACACTCATTCTGTTCTGGCATTGACTGACTGACTGACTTTCTACCCCACCAGGACATCACACAAGCGATAAACACCCGATGACACAAAGTGCCACCATGTGGATGAGGATCACCGTGAAGAGGTCCCAGAAACCGCGTTCAGACAATTGGCCATATTTATGGCCTGCCTATATTGCGGCCCCTGGCAAAAGCCAGAGTGGGGCTTCAAAAAACAAAAAATTACGTCCTAAAAAGGACGTAAGGATATGTGATATGCACATTAGCACTTAAAAACGTTGGCTTATATATTACGTACATACGATGTATTTCAAATTATGGAATACAATCTTTGCTGAAAATTGGTTGTAGTAAATCTCTAGTCTTCTGTATATACTTGTAGGTATAGCCTCCTTGCTACTACTGTTTGTCAGTCTCCTAATGTTATCTATGACTTTTTTTTACAAGATTGACATAACTATACTTCCCGTGACGTCATAGCCGTGAGGCTGACTTCCTTCATCGACCGGTGTGTAGATTTACATCCATCTTCGGTTGCTTGGTGTGTTGGGGACACAGCCTTCATTAACTATATTCAACTGTTTTGTGGAGTGTGATTATAAAAATGCCTAGAAAATGCAGTGTTCCTTTATGTAAGTCCAATTACAAATTAACAAGCTAAAGAGGTCGTGATCTTATCCTATCTGTGTACAGTTGTCTTGTCATTGCCTGCTTGCCTTCAACTTGTCTCTCTAGTGTTACCTTTATAAGAGTGAATGTCTTTTAATGTCAGAATGTTTCACTTATCCCTTTTCTCTTTCTTTTAAAAACTCTTTTTATCACTTTTAGTCGCTTTAGAACTTTTAGTGGCGCAGGTAGCTTGCAGCTTACTTATCTTAAGTTACCCGCCTTTTGCCCCCTACCCCGTACTCCCAAAGAGAATTTTAAAGGGTAATCCCTTTCCAAAACCTTATATAGAAGACATCGGTTCTGTCTTTCTCATTTTAGTTTTTTTTTTTTTTTTTTTTTTTTTTTTTTTTTTAATATCATATTACTTTAAAAATTGTATTAAATCTATTTGTTATTATTATTATTTTTATTATTATTATTATTATTATTATTATTATTATTATTATTATTATTATTATTATTATTCTGCATTGACAGAAAGCTGAGACAATTTGAGCTCCTAAAAATATGTAACAGATTGAATTCCCCCCCCCCCTCTTGTTTTCTTTGTATCAGCGCCCTGTTGTAATAGATAAGGGTATGTCTGTGTTTGTATCATTGTGTATTAATAATCATGTGTGTGTGTAAAAGTGTGTATGACTGTGTATATATGATTGTATATGTATGCATGAGTGTGTCTATGTGTGTAGACATGTGATCGTATATGTATTCATAAGTGCGTGTATGTAAGTGTATCGGCATGAATGGTATGTGTGTCTAAGTGTACATGTATGGGTATTATAAAAGCTCATTAGTGGGTACAAATGAGTGTGTGTTTGTGTGTGTGTGTGTGTGTGTGAGAGAGAGAGAGAGAGAGTTAAGGCATGCATTTGTGAGTGTATACATAAGTGTGTGTGTGTGCATTTATTTACCACCAATGCTTTAGTATTTTTTTTCCTAATATCCATTTAGGCATACTGTTATTTGAATATATATTTCTTTATTGATTATCCACAATTGCGGTCTGAAAGACGAGTGGTTTAAAGGACAGAATGTAAGACGGGTCTGCGTGCCCAATTTTCGTCCCTTATGAAAATAAAGTTCGTTCGTTCTCTCTGTGTGAGTGGGTGAGTGTGTGTGTGTGTGCGCGTCTTTTTTTTCAGTCATAGACGCTACTTTTTAAAACATAATCTCTGTAACGAAAATGATTGCACATCGCCTATTTTCAATCCACTTTTGAATCTCACATTACACTCTTCGAACCCCAGACATGCAAATCGAGAAACACAGATTGCACTGAAGCCTTTGAAAGTCTAGATTGTTCTCTAACTAAACTTGTGAATTACTACTTAAGTAAGTTCTAGAAGGACATTACCAAAATCAAAAGATGCAAACGTTACATGATAAGTTTGAACCGTTAAAAGTTCCCGCTAAGCTCGTTAAAATTATAGAGAAATTGTGACACTGATGCTAATTTGGTTGCTTTCCTAATGGTAAGCAATGATAATGGCGTCTTTAAAATGCTGGAACATTTCCCAGACGCTAAGCAGACATGATAAATGACAGAATGCACATTCTAGGAAATAAACAGCGTTATTTTGACGGGCGCGATATGTCAGGAATCGTGATCAGTTTGAATGGAGTCATTAGTAATCATTTAGCTGTGCCTGATGTAGCAAGTGATAATATCAGTTTGACAACAATGGTAATAGACAGAGCACAGGTGTGAAATTCTTCTTCTTTTTCTGCCTTTCTAACCCCCAATGGAGCATAGGCCCTCAACCAACTCACGTCAAGTCGTTCTACCCTTCGCCATTGCACGGAGCTCTTCCCATGGCCTTCCCATCTTTCTAACTTCATTCTCCAGCTCTCTTCTCCATGTTTTTTTTGGGGGGGCCTTCCTTTATTCCTAAGCCCCTGTGGGTTCCAGTGCAAAGACATTCTAGTTGTGCTGTTCTCCTGTTTTCTCAGTGTGTGTCCTATCCAACGCCAGCGTCTTTTCCTAATCTCTTGGTCCACTGGAGCTTGTTTAGTTCTCTCCCAAAGCTCTACATTAGTTATTCTATCATACCATTTAATTCCTTCTATTCTGCGCAGGCACCAGTTAATGAATGTTTGTAGTTTATTAGTAATTGCCTTAGTTGTTCTCCATGTTTCCGCCCCATACAAAATTACTGATTTGACATTAGAATTAAAAAGTTTTCGTTTAGTATTTATTTTAATTTGTGTTAATCTCCACAAATTCCCTAGTGCTATGAAAGCTCCTCGTGCATTTTTTATTCTTATTTTAATATCACTATCAGTTCCTCCATCTTTACATTACTTTCCATATAGGTGTACGACTCCACATCTTGGAGTGGGGTGCCATTAAGGGAAACCACATTACTATTTACCTGATTTATTCTCATTATCTTTGTCTTTCCTTTATGGATTTTCAGACCAAGCTGCTTTGATCTCGCATCTAGTATATTTAATTTATCTTACATCTGATTCAGTAAATGGGACAGAAGAGAAATATCATCAGCGAAGTCCAGATCATCAAGCTGTTTTGTAGGGGTCCACTGAATTCCATTCTTGGTGTTAGCAGTTACTGTTGTCATAATCCAGTCTATTGCCAGTAAAAATAACAGAGGCGACAAAATACATCCCTGTCGCACACCTGTTTTTATTTCAAATGTATCTGTTAGCTTTCCCTCATAAAGAACTCGACATTTCTTGTCTTTGTATGTTGCCTTTACTAAGTTAATAATTTTATGTGGGATTTCATCAATTTCCAGAGAGATTCCGTATCAATGCTGTCAAATGCTTTTTTATAGTCTATAAATCCAATGTAAAGTGGTGAGTTCAGTTCAATGCTTTGCTCTATTATAATACGTAATGTGGCTCTCTGGTCAGCACAGGATCTGTTTGACCGAAAACCTGCCTGTTCATCTCTTAGCTTTTTATCAATAGCATCTTTTAATCTTTCCAAAATAATTCTACTTAATATTTTCCCAGGAACTGACAGAAACATAATTCCCCTATAGTTTTCACACTCCAGTAGATCACCTTTTTAGGGCAGTTTCACAAGATATCCTTCTCTCCAGTCTGCTGGTATTTCTTCGGTCTCCCAGACTTTACTGAATAATCTATGTAGCAATTATGTTGATGTGTTTATGTTGGCCCTGATGGCTTCAGCTGGGATACCATCTGGGCCTGCCGCCTTTCCTTCCTTGAGAACTTTTTGTTAATACATAGGTGATCAATTTGATTAGTTGTCTTATTGATAGCTTTTCTAATTTCCTCTTTAGATGGTATCTCACAGTTGATATCCAGTTGCATTTCTAAAGGCTGGATATCTGGGGGAACCTCTGGATCTGGTCTATTTAGAAGCATTTCGAAATATTCAACCCATCTGTCCATTTGATCTTTAGTGTTAGTAATTACCTTTCTTTGACTATTTTTGATTGATCCAGTTCGCTGACTATATTTACCTACTAATTTTCTTGTGCTGCTATAAAGTTCTCTGAGGTTTCCTTTTGTTGCTGCTGTCTCCGCCTCTTGTGCTAGATCATTTAGATATTTCACTTTATCTGCCCTTATATGCCTCCTAACTTCCTTATTGGCTTCTGTGTATTTCTCCTGAGCTCTAGCTTTAGCAGCTCTAGTTTTGCTATTGTTTAATTCTGCCTTTTTACTTTTCCTATCTTCAATCAGTTTAATGGTTTCTGGTGTTATCCTTTATTTCTTGCCAAGAACTTCTACGCAAGATTAATTCCAGATTTCTTTGATCTGATCCCAGCAGACTTCTGTGCTGACATCTTCAGCTAATTGCTGCAACACCTGGTACTTATTAGAGACTGTAACTGAAAACTGTTCCTTAACTTCTTTATCCCTGAGATAACCTACATTATATTGGTTTCTATGATTATAAGATGTTATATATCTTTTCAGTTTCAACTTGATTTTACTTATCACCAGGAAATGGTCAGTAAATACATAGGCGCCTCTGAAAGCCCTAACATCGTAAAGGGAGGATCTAAACTTTTTGTTAATACATAGGTGATCAATTTCATTAGTTGTCTTATGGTCTGGTGATTCCCATGTTGCCTTGTGTATTCTTTTATGGGGAAAAATACTTCCACCAACAACATACTGGTTTCCTGCACAAAAATTCGTAAACAATTCTCCATTTTCATTCATTACTCCTAGACCATGTCTTCCCATAATTTCTTCATAACCTGTGTTGTCTGATCCTATCTTAGCATTCAGGTCACCCATCAAAATTTTTACATTGCCCTTTCTTTCATTATTTATAATATTTTAAAGCTGCATGTAACATTGTTACTTAACAGATGCATCTTTATAATTTGTTGGTGCGTAACACCGTATTACCGACATGTTCACCTTCTGTTTCACTGTTCTAAACGATGCTCTTATGATTCTGGGACTCACAGCTTCCCATTCTATTAGTGCCCTGTCTGCTTCTTTTGATAGCATCAGGGTCACTCCTTCTCTGTGGGGCGAATTTTCCTCTGTGTGTCCTGAGAACAAAATAGTTTCCCCTGAATTTAGAATACTTTTCGGCGCCCCAGTCAATCTAGTTTCACATAACCCTAAAATACTAATTCTATAATGTTTCATTTCTTTTGCTACTTCCATTGTTCTCCCTATATCATAGAGAGTTCTAACATTCCATGTGCCAATTCTGAAGGTTTTCCTAGCTGAGAGAAGGAACGTCGACGATGCGGACTCCTTGCGGCTTTCTCCACACCGTGTCATACTTCTTCTATTTGAAGAGCCCCTCATCTTGGTTGGCTAGGTTTTTCTTGCTTCTCTTTTTGACTTACCCATGGTTGGTTGGTTTTTATGGCTATGGTTTTTACAGGATGAGGTAGCCAACTTTAAGCCCAACCCTACCCTTAGTCGCCTCTTACACCAGTAGAAAATATGTAACTTCTTCTTTTCTTCTTCTTTTTACCATCCTTTTTCTTTTCTTCTTCTTCTTCTTCTTCTTCTTCTTCTTCTTCTTCTTCTTCTTCTTCTTCTTCTTCTTCTTCTTCTTCTTCTTCTTCTTCTTCTTCTTCTTCTTCTTCTTCTTCTTCTTCTTCTTCTTCTTCTTCTTCTTCTTCTTCTTCTTCTTCTGCTTCTTCTTCTTCTTCTTCTTCTTCTTCTTCTTCTTCTTCTTTTTCTTCTTCTTCTTCTTCTTCTTCTTCTTCTTCTTCTTCTTCTTCTTCTTCTTCTTCTTCTTCTTCTTCTTCTTCTTCTTCTTCTTCTCCTTCTTCCTCTTCTTCTTCTCCCTTTTCTCCTTCTCTTTATACAGCTCCTTCTTCTTCTTCTTCTTCTTCTTCTTCTTCTTCTTCTTCTTCTTCTTCTTGTGTTCTTCTTCATCTTTTTATTCTTCTTCTTCTTTTTTTTCCTTCTTCTTTTTCTTCTTGTTCTTCTTCTATTCTTCTTCTTCTTCTTCTTCTTCTTCTCCCTTTTCTCCTTCTCCTTCTCCACCTCCTTTTTCTTCTTCCTGTGCTCTTCTTCTTATTGCTCTTCTTTTTCTTCATCATCATCATCATCATTTTCTTTTTCTTCTTCTTCTTCTTCTTTCCTTCTTCTTTTCCTGTGTTTTACTTCTTCCTGTCTTCTTCAGCACCTTCTTCTTCTTCTTGTGTTCTTCTTCTTCTTTTTCTTCTTCTTTTTTTTTCTTCCTTTTCTTTTTCGTCTGCTTCTGCTGCTTCCTTTGCTTACGCTTCTGCTGCTCCTTTTTCTCTCCCTTTTTCTTTTTCTTGTTCTCATTTTTTTCTTTCCTTTTTCTTCTTCTTCTTTTCCTTTTTCTTCTTCTTCTTCGTCTTCTTTTGCTTCTTCTTCTCCTCCTCCTCCTTCTTTCCTTTTAGCCCACTCTTACTCCACTTATTTATAATGTTTCAAAAAGATCAAAGGAATTAACTGGTATTTAGCATCCTGAGCATTTACGAACAAAATAATAAAAAAAATTTTTGATTCACTTTACTTATAATACAAAAAAGCACATGAACTTTATGACAGTACTCATAGCTCTTGGTACTTATTAAGTTCAGGGAGTCGGAGGCGACATGAGAAGTACAATTAAGCACGTTTGACAGCGCAAGCTGAATTACTGAAATGAGTTATCAGTAAGATTATATTCACAGCACTCCTGACACATCTATAGGTGCTCAGATTCCCCTCTCAACATATTCATCAGCGTCGTGCGGTTAATAGTACTGTCGTGAAGTGAGCAGCCAACCCTACACGATGGAGGAGTCGTGACTCTGACTTCCCTAAGCGGACAGTCACATTTTAAACTTAAACCCGCCCGGAGGGGTATATAGTCCCTTATATTGATTTATACCTCTATCTGGTGAAATATTCATTTCTAGACCCTCTAGTTGCTTTGATATGTCTTCATTTTCAAACTTGCAACTGTAGGTTAAAGATTTCTGGTGTTTAATTCAGAAATTCATGTAAGCCGGTTTACTCCTTAGGCATGAATACAGGGGACTTCTTTCCTAGAGACGCCAAGTTTAGGTTTGAGTGGCATTCTTTCGCCTGTTTCTTAAGTTTCAAGACTGTATACAGTCTATGTAAAAATTGGCGCATTCAAAGTACCAGTTCTATATTGGAAGAATTTCTAAGCTTGGGTAAGTTTATAATAGTTTACGAGAACCATAATATATGTCTTTTTAAAGTTGGCCACTGCTGCAGAGAGGGAAGATTCAGCTGTGTGATCGCACATAGTTCGACCGTTCTTGATGTCCGGAGATTAGACTCCGAACATTAAACCTTTCCCTGTGCAGACTAAATAGTTTGTGCTCTACATAACCCACACCATTTGTAAAGACATTAAACGGTACAAGTAATAATTCTCTGACCAGACAAACGAAGTTTTGTGCCTCCTAGCAGAAATATGGAAACTGGGTCATCTTTTAAGTTAACTGCTGTGATGTCAGGGCTAGACGCTCTGAGTCAAAAGTGTGTTTGACACAGATTCAGTGGGTGTGTAGTGGACAGCCTGTGGAGACGTGAAGTTTATATAGGTACTAACTGTATACATTGTATGTCTGCGAGTGCAGATGTGAACTGGGATAAGTGATCTCTTATTCATTTTCATGCTCTCTTCCCACAGCACCTTGTGATTTCGATGATGAACTCATGTAAAAATCAAGAACATCTGGCTGCTTCAATATCTGGGTTGTGTCATTGATTCCTGAACTCCATTCACTGATCACTCTTGATTATCAATTCATTTATTTTTGTATTTATATTGTACTTTTTACATGCAAAATTTTCATGGCTGACTTGAATGTCCCTGTTTCACCATTCTAACTGTCCAGCTTTTATGTTTGTATAGATAATAAGTAAATCTGTGTTAACATGACTATGATAGTATACTATCATAACCTGGTGGCTACCTTTTTATAGTAGTGCGGGTGTCCAGCCAAGTGTGCCTGGGAATATTAAATATTTTGTAGTGCCAAAGCTTGAGTTGCCCTGCTCCTGAAATAAGTTGAGCATATATTGGCCAAGGGATATCCCTTAGACCAATACGAGCCAACGACTCAACATAATTTTTTTCAGAGTGCTGTTGGTTCTTAAGGAGAAATCCTTAAATCAGGCACGTGACAGGAGCGATATGTGACAAGTACCAGTCCTATGTTGATTAACAAGACTTCGTGTGCGTCCGGTGTCCTTCTCATGCTTAGCTGTGCCGATCTTTATTCAAAATTCGAGTATTTTTAACAGTAATATGGACACGTTGCTTCCAAAATCCTCAGAACGCCATATCTCTTCAAGGGCAATGCCATGTCTGCGTGATCTATGGGCCAGTCATCTTTAATTAATGCAGCACCTGTTGAATGACTTTTATACACACGTGCTGATTTTGCCATCCTCCTAACCACCTTGATAATGCTGCTTGACAATCACCACTACAATAGACAGGATCATAATTCTATCTGACAATCAGAGCAGCAAACAGGATTATAAAGATAGCATATCATTGTCAAGACGACAGTCAAGATTATAAGTGAAAGATTAACTGACTTGCGTATTTTTTACAAGATATTGCAGAAGTAACCTCAACATTTGGACGTCAGGTTTAATTAGACAATATTACGTTCAGTAGTTTGCCAGTGCTCTCTCAGCGACCAGTGCTCCTAACTGTTGAAAACAACACAAAGCGGTCTTCTGAAAAATATCCTGCAACTGGAATTTCGGGCATTTCGGAATTATAAAGCACGTTCGCAACTACTACGCAACATACTGCCATAAAACAAATGTTAAAACATCATCGTGGTACTTTGCATTGAAGCCCCATAAGTAGAGAGGGATATTTATTTAAACGGCTGCTTCCTAGTTTGTGTTTACGATCGCTGGATGGTCAAAAACCTGCCCATGCGTTAATAATTAATCGGGACATTATTTGTGAACTAATTAAACGCGATTGCCGAGCTTGTTTTCGGTTGAATTCTTCTTCAGCATTCCTTGGACTTCTCACGGGGAACAAAGGTTGTTTCTTAGAAAAATATGTGCATTCAACCGTAAGAATGTTTTCATTAAAGGCGGAATTTGTAGGCGATTTCAGTTGTGAACCATTAAAAAGGCTGAGTGTAAAGCTTTTCCTCTCCTTCATTCTATCTCCAGTTGCCTCATCGAATTATTGGGAAAAAGGTTGAGTTGTATGGATTATACACATGTCTTTTTCAAAGAGGTGAATCAGTGGGTCTTCCTTTGTTTGAATATTGTTCTTAATGTCGTATTTCCATGTTTCGTGTGGCCTTTGCTTTGCTCTGTACTCATTATATTTCATCAGCGCTGTACTCTGATCATCATCATCATCCTCATCCTGTAACACTGCATGTCGTTGGGTCAGTAGTTTCTGTTGACTGTCTGATCAGCTCTCACCACCTTTGGCTGTGTACTCTGATGCGGCTAGTCAATAGACATCTTCGCCAGGAAATATCATCCCATTTCTTGGGATTGGTGCAGCGGCAAGAAGATCGTAGTTCCGAATCGCAACCAGTAGGATTTTTGTTGTTGTGTTTTCCTCTTCCCAAAAATGACATTCGATCCTAGGATGACCCGGCCTGAAATGCGTACTAAGTAAAGTCATGGAAAGGCAGCCGGCGTGGTGCTGGCAACATCACCCACCGAGTAACAAGTAAAGGACCCTTTTTTCACGCTTTTTGCCATATAGGGCACATAGGGCTAGACCTATATGTTATAGACTAATCGGCACTTGATTGGTGATGTGGTCAGCGTCACACGGCCGCATTTACTTCTCGGCACAGTACTTAGTACCCACACAAGGCTGAGTCGACCTGGGAGACATAGTATTTTTTTGAAAAAATTCCGGCTGCGTCAGGTTGCTAACCGACGACCATCTGATCCTCGGCGACTCCCATCACCCATCGAGTGCCGATTGGTAAATAAAATATATATCTAGCACTGTATACCCAGTGCGTGGGAGATCATGAAAAAATCTCATTGACTTGACTAACTTCTCTGGATTGAATCCGGACTGCTGTTTATATATATATATATATATATATATATTGTACTTCCCGAGCTGGAGGAGAGTATAATACCTCTACGTTAATCCCCACAAATAAAGACATGTATCCTCTGTGCAGAGTAGCAAGTATCACTTCAGAGGTCGCAAGTAGTTAGTAGTGTCCTTTCGACAATTTCTGTAGGATATGTGTGTGAGCTGAGAAACGAACAGTCACACAGATTGGCTGGTTCTGCACCACATAATGTTAAAATGATGCATGATTTGAAAGATGTTACAGAATCTCTTTTACATAGAGTTCACGGTGCAGGAGAACATAAAGCCCACGGTTTAAAGGGAATACTGCAGCTGAGAATGACAAGAGAATCTGATCGATACTCAATACTCAGTGGAAAGGCAAAAAGGACATACAATCAGACAGCTACAGCTACCGTCGAAAATGAAATTATGTGATATCTGCTGAAGATGGGGACAGCGATTTTATGGGAATGCCCTAGTAATGTGATGTCGGTTCTTACAAATGGCAGACAGCTGTAAAAAAAAAAGATCAGCCACTCAGATATTGTTTCCATAATAAAGATTGGCAGCAAAAGGATCTCAAACAGTCTTTGCATCCAGCCTAAGTTACACATTTTGACAAGCCGCGGTTCTTCGAGCTAGTGATAGTCTTCCCACATGTATCACCGACTGCCTTTTGATTAATTACTTTTAGCTTTCACCTCAGGCAAGGTCTTTTTAAGAATATTTACAACGTTGCCGGAATTTGAGGCTTAGGTGTTGCGAACGTGCTTCCCAATTCGGAAGTCATGGATTCGATCCCAGATGAGGCGATTTTCAGCAGTGTCTAGCGATGGTTTCTACGGTGATATAGAGAGCCGACATTGCAGTGGTAAATGGCAAACTATTGAACGTAAAGATGCCTTGGAAAATTACAAACAGCCAACAGGATAGTTGGGTACTATTTACAGGGTGTTGCAGAACTAACCCCAGCATTTTTTTTTTTTTTTTTTTTGGCTGTTGTTGTTTTTCAGGCACACTTTACGTTCAGTAGTTTGCCGTTGCCTCTTAACGGTCAGCTCTCAGGACCATTATCGAAACCAACGCAAGACAAATCGCCTGCAGCTGGGATCGATCCCCGCATCCCGGCAATACGAAGCGATTTCGCAAAGCCTAAGCCACAGACGCAAACAGCCAACAAACAACACAAAATGCTGCGTTTGCTTCTGTAACATCCTGTGAAGGATACGCAACTAGGTTAGTTGCGTATCCTTTACGCAACTAGGTTAGTTGCGTATCCTTTACAGGACGTTGTAGACCAACCCCATCAGCCCCTGGCTGTTGTGTGGTTTTTCTAGGCAAATTTACGTCCAGTAGTTTGCTATTGCCCCTGGACGGTCGGCTTTCTTGATACCACTGTCGAAACCAACGCAAGGCGCATGGCCCGCAGCTGGGATCGAACCCGGCATCCCGGCATTACGAAGCGTTTGCATCGACTTAGCCACAGAGCCGACGGATACGCAACTAACTCTTCTAAAATTACATCATTTCAATGTTGTCTTTTTCCCCACTTTAAACTCTCCTTGTGTCCATTGGACTCGATGACCTGTGTATTTTATTGTTTTTGTTGCCGTGAAATCGACAAAAATATCAGTGGTTAGAAATGTTCTAATGTTTTGTATATTGCTGTCCACAACAGTGGTGCGGACACAAAGTAAATATTGGAAAGGGTCAGGGTGGGAATGGTGAGGGTTCTGTCCCCGCCACTAAATTGTCTGGGGTTTCAAGAGGCCTAAAGTAAAGTAAGTAGACAAATGGTCCCTTTACACACCATTTTGCATCAGGCATATGAGGTTAGATCATATGTTTATGGAATTCGGTGCCTTTACTTTCCAGGACGTTAACTGGTACCCGATTTAGGCTTGATCTAACTTGGACGAGAAGTACTGTGAGCTCGTGGTCGGTCTGAGGAGAGACGACGCGTACGCAGAAAAATGTTCGCCGTTGAGGTAGGCGCAAGAGGTCTTTGCTTTTGTGTACAATGTGCTAAAGCAGTTGGGTCTGCGAGGAAACGAGCGCAGCGGTCACAAAAACAACTGGTCGAAGCTGCTGAAAGAGCTTCAAGCTGGCTCTGGACGCAAAGGAACGTCGTGGCGGATGGGCCTCGGTAGATGGGTCCGAGTTACTAATGGAAAGAAAGCCTTGTCCCCTAAAAGCCAAAATGTCTGACAATGTCTCTCTGTCGACTGCCAGAGTCTAAATGTTAAGTCTAACACCTGTCCGATGGACCAACCGAAAGCTTGTCACCGTGGTCGAAAGGTAGTCGACTGATCTAGTTTGCTACCGCAGCGACAATAATTCTGACAAAACCTGTTACAAATCCCCATATCGTGTTGTCCCTGTCCGAGAACATCCGGTAAAGTGCAGCAGGGGAAGATCGAGGCCTGGGAGTCATGACCGTGGTCGGCCTACTTGCCGTGATTGTATAGGAATTGAAACAATCGTCGACAAGAGATCTTTGTACTGATGATCGGTGGATCCCTGTTGTACATTCTCTGTGTGGAGCTCTTCTTATTACTGGCGCCATGTGAATTTAAAACTACGACCTTCTAATCCACTGTCGAGCGTCTAGCCGCGCTACCATGGCGGCGGCTCCTTCGTTTAAGTGCTGAAAAATTATTAATAATTCATGACGATGATAATGATCGCTTTTTACCGACCAGAGCATTGCATCGAGTGAGTAACACCCGGTGACACAAAGTAGTACCATTCAAATGAGGATCAGCCGTGGATAGAACCCAAAAACTCCGTTCAACCCATAGGTTGGGTTATATTATGGCCCCCTCCCCCCGGAACCAGCCAGGGAGGGGCTTTATTCAACATCAACAAAAATTGCCTCCGAGTTTGGGACGCAGCACATTCATCTACTACTAATAATTATTATTAGTATTATTATATAGTATATGACAAATATATATAATGATACAAGGTCTGACATTTCAGTAATTAGACTGATTTTATTACGGCCAAGACAAAAGTGTCATCTATGAAACAAAGCATCGAATCCAAAGAGGCAACCTTCATCAATGATTTAGGAGTTTTGCATCACCACCTGATGAGCAGACGACAAACAAGCAGCTATTTTGTTGACCCAGTTAGATGTGCATTGTTACGAAATCAGCATGGAGCGAAAAGCTAACATTAACTTATGTTTAAAACTCGGAAAAAGCTCCATTGAGACAGCTGAATTAATGCGACAAGTTGATGGGTATAATTGTCCAGTTGGTGCACATATTTTCAGGTAATATTCACGATTCAGACGTGGTGTAGAAATGATTACCAATGCAACTAGACCTGGACGCCCAATTTCTGTAATGATGAACTCATTGAAAAAGTCACAGAAAGGATTCCATGAAGATTGTTGTTTTACTGTCAGGATGATGACAGATGAATCTGGTATTAATAGAAAGACCATTCGTAAAATTGAAGGAACCTTAATCTCCTTACAGGACACAAACTTCCTTAGCTCCAGCGAGGATCCAAATGGCATGCGTCTTGCTTGCGTAGTGGATTATCTGGCTTGCTCTTGTGCATAATCAGTCTTCTTCTTCTTCCCTGTCCATTAATCACCAATGAATCATATGTCTATGGTCTTATGTTGAATGTTGACATCATAGCACCCGGGTCACTCCCATAAGTGCTCCGTTCCCATCTTCAGCAGCAAGCGCAGAGCTCCAATTCCAATGGTACCAGTATTTGTCTGCTGTTATCAAAACAAAACACAAACCAAGACGTCCTATCCTTTGCTATCGCAAGCATCTCTCATCTGTTTATCTGCTTTCTCTAGTAGCATTTTCTGTTCCCACCGCAACACCCTCGCTCGCCCATACCCCCCCCCCCCTTTTCCCCCCTTCCTGACTTTTCACATTCCAGAGGCTTTAACTTGCCAAAAGGGGGCTGGTGGTCTCAAGGCATGGTGTCTGCCTTGAGTGCTAGAGGTTCTGGGCTCAATCGCCAGTTAGGGCAATAATTTTTTTTCCACGTGGACTGGGACTTCTAGTAATTCCCCCTGGTCTCTGGGTAGTGAGATCGGACGCCCGTGCGCATTGTTGCGCACGTAAAAAACAATCCCTTGGCAGTTGAAAATGAAATAGAGTAGCTTAACGGCGGTGTCCAGTCAAATTTATTAATTAAAAAATCTACTCATTCAGGACCCT
>CAJHNH020005445.1:22500-30000 GCA_905116865.2 Candidula unifasciata
ACTTGTTTGTCGCAACTGCTACAGAATTCGTCCATTGTGCGACATACTTGAGACGACGATCAATTACAGCCAGCAGAGAGAGACCAAGCCAT
The DNA here is from genome assembly GCA_905116865.2 of Candidula unifasciata. NCBI lineage: Eukaryota > Metazoa > Mollusca > Gastropoda > Stylommatophora > Geomitridae > Candidula > Candidula unifasciata. The sequence goes on from CAJHNH020005445.1 coordinate 22,593, forward strand.
AAATCATGATAGCTGCATATACTTTCTAGGACCAAACCCCAGAAACTTGTTGGCCGTTTGTTTTACTAAGCAAGTTTATGTTCCGTAGTTTGCCGGCTCTCAAAAACTATTTCGCGCCGTCCCTGGCTTAGGTGTTGTGAGTCCGACTTGTAATTCCAACTTACCACGATTGAAACCCACTGCTGGCTGCGTGGGTTTTTATCATGGTACGGGGCGTCGCAGGTCGACCCAGCCTAAAATGGGTACCAGGATGGATGTCCTGGGGAAGTAAAGACGGCTGGTGTAATGCTGACTACATTACCCACCTAGTGCTGATTGGTCTGTAAAATCATTGGGTTCTCTTCCCATATACGCGATGCACATAAAGCTTGAAAAGGGATCTTTACTTTTACTTTACAAAAATCATTTGCGAAATTGGCGCAAATCGGCTTGCTGACAAATCACCTGCTGCTGGTATTGAACCTAAAAATACTGCAGTAGTTTGGCGGAAAAATCTGGTTGCTGGTCCATTGCTGGATTTGTGTCTTATTCCTGAACCTAGCAGCACTTCCATTTTACAGTCTAGCTTAGTGTATGCCCACCAACAATTTAATATCATTTTAACTTACAAATGAACATCCATTCGTTCCTCGGCGATATATATCATCCGAAACGTTGGCAGACAATGAACTCATTTTAACCTGCAAAGCACTCCATGTTGCACCTAGCGGAAATTGCCGTTATGGGTGCTCTCATTGTAACTTTTAACGGAAGTTTAACGGGGTATTTTGTATCTGCCTTGTTGAGCCTGGCGTATTGTAACCGACTCACAGAGATTGTTGAGAAAGGTAAAGACATGCATGCTTCGTGCAGAGTGGCAAGCATCACTTTAAAGGTCCCGGATAGTTAGCATCCTTTGGATATTTTCTTCAGGTGATACTGGTGTGTTTGGAAATGAGCAGGCAGATAGACTGGCTGGCTCTGCACCACTTAGTGGTAAATTTATATATGACAATTTAGATATTGTGAGGGCCCTTTGGGAGCGAGTGAACAGTGCGGAGGCGCAGATAGATCATTACGGTCTAAGGAGAATGGCGCTGCGATCTGACCGACGCTCAACACTCTGGGGAATGATGAGACGGATATACAAATAGACAGTTACTGGTACCACTAGAATTGAAAATCTTCGCTTGCTGCTGAAGATGTGCACTCAGCACTTATGGGAGCGTACCGAGTGCTTTGATGTCGATTTTTATTTAAACCTTCAACATTCAAAATTGAGCCTGACGTCCAGAGTGAAAGTTATCAGGTTACATGGTTTGACCTTTAGGTAGCAGCCCGGTGGGAATAAACGGATCGATCGACTGGCAGATCGCAAAGACATCTTCGCTGGCCGGCACCAGTCACGGGATCACAGGCTGAAAAAAAAATGGATCTAGTCTGTCCACTGTTTCTACATCTTTCCCCTGGCGATCAATACTTTAAGATTTTTTTGTTCTGATGTTTTAAAGTTTGGCAGGTTAAAGTCAAGTGGATCAACTTCACTGCACCAGGTTTTATTCCATATGGCTCGGTTCCAACCCACAGGACGACTAGCCAGCTGCGTGATCGTTGCGCAGTGTGGGGAACCGTAGCTCAGGCGACGATCTCCGGGGTCTCCGTAAAAATCGAATTCGTGAATTAAGCGACGCAGCTGAGAAACTATTCAGAGCACAAGGCAAACAACTTGACTTCTTTGCCTATAACAAGCTTGTCCTGAAAGACGACTAATTAGAAATTTGATGAAATCAGATTATAAGGCCGAAAGGCGAAGATGTTGCAGCCTGGCTGTAAACCACAACACGACTTGTCAACCGTCCAAGGGGAACGCAAAGCAAAAGAAAAAATATAAGGGTTATTATAGTATATCAAACAAGTTCTGACAGTAACTGTGATGATTTATAATAACTTTGAGTCAGATGCAAACTTCAAAATAGTTTAGACACACTCACGACTAATTCTATAATTGTATCCACTGAACTCTATCACCACTCGAAGTTATAGCGATGCTTTGTCAGTTCAGTACAATAAACTTTCCAAAGTACAAATGTCACGTGGTTGGTTTAGACGAAATCGAAAGGGGTGAAAAGCTAACAAATTTTAGGCGATTCATCATTTTTCTTTTTAAATCAAAAATTTCACAAAGCATTTATCAGTAATCATTAACTACGCTGTTGTTGTTTTAAAATAGAGCACGAAACAAGACAAACTTTGCATGATACTTTCTCAAGCTGCTATTGGTACCCAGAACTGGTCAGAACACAACCTACGCCAGAAGTGGTTTCCCCACAGGCCGCAGAGTAAGAAATGAGAGACTCGATGCGCTAGCAGAAAACGTGCAGTGCGGTGAGATGAAGGTGACAGCAAGACTCGAGCAAGTGAGGCGACAACAGTATAGACTGGGTTTTTGTAACTTCTTTTTCTTATCTGAGGAGAGACTTTAATCTGCGGCGTACCCACAAATATGTGAAAATTACAGGAAATACACCTCCCCGCCCCCCCCCCTCCTCACCCACCGCCCCTCCCCGGGCCACTTTTATTGTCATAAGTTTTGAAGCATGTCGTGAGTGGTCTGCCTTCGACGTCAAGTGCATTTGTCTGAGATGCAAGGAACCAACAGTTTATATGTGCATGGCAGATCTGTAAAACGGATGTACACGCATCACAGGTTCTGAAACATGACTTAAGTCCAGAGATGGACGAACAGCCAGGACTTTCCACTGTCAGTATATATATATATATTTTTTTTTTACAAATAATAACAGAGGTGGGATGGCTCTGTACCTGGTGCTCACGCACTTTGAAGACTGCAAGAAAAGATAGAGGGGATCTCGATGAAGTGGATGACAATGCTAAATGTTAATTAACAACCTTGAAGAGATCAAAGAACCCAATCTGCATGCACCACTGCGAGGCAGGATTGCCATATTTGGGAGCTCATTTCTTCTTCTTCTTCTTTCTTTCTTTCTTTCTTTCTTGTTTCTTTCTTTCTTTCTTTCTTTCTTTCTTTCTTTCTTTCTTTCTTTCTTTCTTTCTTTCTTTCTTTCTTTCTTTCTTTCTTTCTTTCTTTCTTTCTTTCTTTCTTTCTTTCTTTCTTTCTTTCTTTCTTTCTTTCTTTCTTTCTTTCTTTCTTTTCTTTTACTTCCCCCTACTTCTGGAATGCCTCGGAGTGTCAGGGCATATTTTAGCCGAGATAATATAAGACCAGATGATTGATACAAGTAGTATTACTTCCTTTAAAGATACAAATGGTTTGGACCTAGGTCAAGACAACCAGCAGATGGTGCATCACTGAGAGCACTTTCACTTTGATATAATGGACGCTCCAGTCCTAGAGGTCTACCACACAAGCAATGGATAGATGGACTATCCAAGGTTATAAACTGCACCAAGTGCCAAGGCGGGCACCGCATCATAACCTGACGCTAAAATGCAGAACACGACCATAGAAAAAGAAGGAGACGACGAATGACACTTCAGCGAAGACTGAATAGTAGAGGGGAAGGGGTCGGGGAAAAAGGGGGGAGGGGGAGCGCTAAACAACATTTGTTCATTTATGGACAGTCCACTGTGGATCAGACCGCCCGTTTGAATGAGGGCTGGTGATTTTGCGTGTCCGTAGTTTCATTTCGGGACTTTTAAATACAAACGTATCGACAAGTTTAACGATTTTATAATCGCTACTACTGGTACGCAACACCGTCTATAACACGCATCGACCGCCGAGTTTACTGCTTACGCGAGACTAGTTTCTCTTCAGTGATGTCCACTGTTTCTTCTTGCAACTGTTTGTTATTGACCACAGGTGGGGTTGCGAATGAAGTGGACATTGGTACATTTTGGTCTAGTAACCAGTAAAATTGCTATGTCTGTGTTGTGTTTGTTTATTACTAGTCTTTTAGTATTCAACAGCCACCCCCCCCCCCACCCCCCCCCCACCCCCACCCCTTTAAAAAAAAACCTCCCTATTTCTAGTCTTTAGTAATCAACCATAACCAGTCTGTAAACGCAAACTTGATATTTCCCTAAGATTAAAATTGCTAAATTGTATGGTCTACATCGAGTATTTTGCAAATTATAGTAACTGAGAAACACGCCAAAATATTCAGCAGATTTATTACAAATTGGTACTGATACAAATGTGCTAGCGGGAAGCGAAAAAGGAGAAACACAAGTAGGGAGAAAATGAAATGTGCTTAGGGCAATAAGTAGTTCCCTGCTGAACTGCAAAAACATGGAAAAGTAAAGAAAAGGCAAAGGTTCTTCAGATGCAGGAACCATGACATATTTTCACGACTCATGCGATGAATATGTGAATAGTGTATTACACAACGACTACAACATATAACTACATAGGTAGTGCCTAGGCGACAACGTGCACGAACTTCAAGCTTGCGTGATTCGCAGATAACAAATCATTACAATCTACATCCAAAATAGTCTAACTATTGAACGTTCATCCAACACTAAACGAGTGAGCCAGTTTATCTATCTTGACTCAGTCCCCTGAACCCGCGTTGGGCAATTTGGCAGATGGTAACCTCTGCTTCTGTCAACCAGGACGGCGCCCTCTTTATGCGCTTACATAATTGTGTGCCTGTATGTATGTGTGTGTGTAGATATAGCTAGCGCAGTCAATAAGAGGCTTGCTTTCAAATCCAGCTGCGACTCGCTGCAGCCACGGTCGGTGTTCGAAACCGGGCGGTTCCCGGGATTCACCCGGCCTCTAGTAAATGGGTACCATAGTTAAAACTCTGGGGTAAATGGAGGAAAGTAGCAGTAGCTACAGAATTACGTGCGGACGGCGACACAGGCAGGCAATTGTTATCAGCTGTCCTTACTGGTGGCAGAGCACTTATGGTTTATAACCGTGTGCAATAACGCTGTTTCACATTTTATGATTTTACCTTTTCCTTACATATATATATTCAGCTTTCCGTGCCCCTGAGGTTCATTGCTGCAGAGATCACTCGCCTCCATTCATCTCTCTGGTTGGCCTTCTTTTTCCAGTTAGTGAAACCAAGTGTTTGCAGGTCTGTCGACATTATCTCTCCATCGTCATCTTGGTCTGCCTCGAGGTCTACGACCATTCATCTCCCCTGTGTACATAATAAGAAGAAACTCCACAGGGGAGCGTGTACAGCAGGAGTCTACCAATCATCAGTAGAAGTAATCTCTCGTCCTAGACATTTTCAGGGGGTGGGCCCACCTGAGTTCATGAGGCTCAGTGTTGATTTTCTCCTGCTGCACGTATTACCGGGTGTTATAGGACAGGGACAAGACGAATTGGTGCTTTGCGCACACATTTTACTTCTCTGTCATCTGACATTCTTTTAATATGCCCCAGCCGTTTCAGTGTATTAGCTCTTATAATGCCAGTGATCAATGGTGATTTAAACAGATTATGAATTTTTTTATTACTTCTCACTCTCCATTCCCCACTGTTTGCATCTTTGATGGGTCCAAATATTCATCGTAAGACTTTTTTTGAAAACCTGTAATAAGGCTTCATCTCTTTTAGTTACGCTCCAAATTTCAGAGCCACTTTTCTTATCAACGTTTTATATATTTTGACCTTGGTGTTGCGAGACAGTCACTTTGACTTTAGCAGATGTTGAAGGGCATAGTGTACTTTAATTCCATAATGTATTCTAGATTGTATTTCTTCCCTTAGCACATTGAGGCAATTGAAGTTTGCATCCAAGTACTTATATTTTTCCGTAAGTTTGATTTTGATATTATCGACTTGTATGTGGTCGGAATTTATATTCTTTCCCTGACTAGTTATTTTCATGTATTCTGTCTTATCTTGATTGATATCTAGTCCCATTTTCTGAGCTGATTCTTTTAAGAGAGTCAGTGTTCTAACAGTCTCTAGTTCATTTTCTCCAACGATATCAATGTCATCTGCATAACTTCTTGTAGATTCTCCTATAGTACACTTTTGTTTTAGTGTCCTTATAATTTTCTCAAGGGCCAAGTTGAAATAAAGTGGGGACAGAGCATCACCTTGCTTTGAACCAGATGTGATTTGATAAGGGTCTCTTTCTGCCTAATATATCATAAGTGTCTTCCATACATATTTTGGCCATGGTAATTAACTTCTTTGGTATTCCAAAGTTTTTCATAGCATTCCATAAACTGTTTCTTTGTACACTATCATACGCTTTTTCATAATTCATAAACACATTACGTACATCTCTTCTATATTCCCAATTCTGCTCTGCTAATTGCCGTAAAATGAATATCTGATCTATTGTTGATCTGTTCTGTCGGAAACCCGCTTGGTAATCTCTCAATATGTCTTCGACCTATGGTTTTAGCCTGTTTAGCAGTGCCGCGGATAGCATCTTATAACTTGTAGATAATAGTGATATTCCTCTATAATTGTCACACTTATCCTTGTCTCCTTTCTTTAAAACTGGGTATAAATAAAGACACTTTCCATTCATGGGGTAATTTCTGTCTTTCAAACTACCTTTATTAATGTATCTATCTTTTGCATGTAATGCATGACCCCCTTCTTTTCTAAGTTCAGCTGTAATTCTATCAGCACCAGTTTCTTCATTGTTTGTAAGCCCTGTTATGACATACAGTACTTCTCCAAAAACAGGCACTTATATATTTAGTTGATATGTTAATATCTATTCCTGTGGATAGGTATTAAGTCAAGTTTCACACTTTAATAATTCAACAAAGTAATCCTTCTATCTGTTACATATTTCCTTATTATTATTTATCATGTTCCCATGTTAAATTTTAAACTATAAATGCTTTGTTTATGCCACACACACACACACACACACACACACACACATATATATATATATATATATATATATATATATATATATATATATATATATATATATATATATATATATATAGTTTCAAAGATCTGTCAAAACCGTGCAGTGTAAATGTCTAGAAGTCGAACTACAAATCAGCATGATAGCCTAATCCAACTAGCATGCCACACACAAGACAGTCAAGCTGCTGCTAGAAACGTAATGTCAAACTGAGGAGCTCGTATCAACAAACGATTGATAGTTCCAGACAAAGTCAACATCGGACAACGTCCACAACTCAGTCAGACTTAACCATCGGCTCCCTTCTGGACTGTCGGCCAGTCAGTCAACAAAAAAGCAAGTCACGAATAGACGTCATAAACGGTCTCATTTGTTTCGACCCTCCTGGATTTCGACGGAAATGATCAATGCAGTCGTGTCATATTTATGCTTTCCCATGTTTACAATATCTGGGTTATTTCCAGCACCAGGGATTGTAACATTTTCCCTCTAAGCAGCAAGTTACAAAATCATTTGTGACAACTTAAAAATATTGTGTAACAAGTGTGTAGTCGATGTTTTATGGTATAGTTCTTTGGTGT
>CAJHNH020005445.1:687648-705148 GCA_905116865.2 Candidula unifasciata
CATTGCCTGGCACTCTGATGGATACGGGTTCGGTTCACAAGGGCAACAGTTAGCAAAATTTCACACGTGATCTCTATTGTTACCAGTCTATGGTTTTCTGTCCCTAGTTCAAGTCATTTTACACTCCTTCCTTGTTATTTCCTTTCTCCTTCACCGGTTTTACTTGTGTGGTCCACGTCTCGCCCCCCCCCCCCTAATTATTACATCATCTTCGCGTGCAATAAAAAAAAATTTAAAAAAGTAGCTGTTGCAGAATCAACAGTCGTGCTTTCATTCTTTTATTGTGCGCTTGATGATACCCACACTGAACGCATGATATATATATATATATATGTGTGTGTGTGTGTATATAAAAGGGGCCCTTTCCGTGCCTTTAGGCGTATTGGGAATACAGGGTTAGACCTATATTATTATAGACCAATCAGCACTTTGTTGGGTGATGTGGTCAGCATCAGGCCGACCCCCTTTACTTTCCAGGACTGCACATGATACCCACTCAAGGCTGGGTCGACCTGGAAGTCAAGGTAATTTTTTGAGGAAAAAAAAAGTCTGGCTCCGTCTGGACGCAAACCCACGACCTTCTGATCCGCAGGCAGGCGTCTAGCCACTAACGCCACGGCTACTCCCATATTTATAAGGTGCATATATTAAACAGTTTTATTAGATTATATATATTTTTTTAGATTAGATGTTTTAATGTCATATGGTAGGAGCCTCAGTGTTCATATAGTTTAGACCCCCTTCCCCCTCCTCCCCCCCACCCCTTTTTGCAAGTCTAAATCCGGTCCAGGGTACAGAATTGATTACATGACCTGGGAGTGAAGCCAGCTTAATTGCGTCGGTGCTGCCTTTGTTTGTTTTAGTATCCAGAAGCCATGACTTGTTAACTCTTAGGCGCGGTATTATGCATATCGCAACCTTTCGGCCTTGATTCCATGATAAATGCCGTAAATCTGGGAGAAATGTGGCTTTTCTGCCTACCCCCGGGAGTGAACCCGGACCACAAGGAGTTCGTCACCCTGTCACCGTGTAATCCGTTTAGCCAACTACGCTAGAGAGCCGGGCCGGTGCTATCGTCAAGATAGGAGACATTTAACATTTTCGTGGGAACAGTCAGTACCAGTACCCTAGGTCTGCTGCTGTACTGGAGTACCGAGCACACATGGGAATGCCTAATGTTATGTGAGATCGATTATGACTTAAACATGAAACGCTTCAGACAGCTTAAGACAAAAATTATTGGACGAGAACCATTTAATTCTTTCCAACACGACGCCCTAACGACATGCAAACAAAACTATCTGCTAGAAGAAGATAACAAAACGTTTACAGTTAAATACACGTAAACTTAGACGGAGGTTGTAGTCTGAGAGGTTTTAAACTTACGTTCAATCCACAGCAATATTGGCTCAGACGACGACTCGACTTTCACCTGCTCACCATTGCAGGAATAGCTCAGAGAAAGCACTCCATTTCCCACATTACTGCTTTTATCCGAATAAGTGAACGGGTTGTTTGAGTCACCCATAAACTGGATGATGCAAGTGAGAACAAGTTTTATATTGAGTTTTTATTTTTATTTTTTAGTAAAAGACTCTTTTACCCCATTGGCGGGTCAAGAACACCATGTTAGAATCGCGTATATCAGCACTTGGTTGGTAAAATGACCAGCACTCAATAGCTGTAGGTAGATAGGTTGTTGTGCCCCATCCGGACATCATACACGCGATATACATCCGGTGACACAAAGTGCCACCATGCGGATGAGGATAACCCTTGGAGAGGTCCCTGAAATTCGTTTCAGCCGTTAGGCCAAATCTATGGCTATGCCATATCTATGCCATATCTACGCCCCGGCTATATTCAGGACTTGCGGCAGAAGCCAGGATAGGACTTCAAACACAAAATTGCATCCCAGGAGCGGATGACTACTTTACAGATAATTGAAGCTGTATTTTTTTAACTAACCATAAGTCGAAAAACCGGATATTGTGATGTCAAAAAAGGTTAATAGGTATCCGTATTCATAAAAATAAAGACAATTAGAAGTATATTATTGACTTTATTCTATTCTTCAGTGCCAGAGGCATCTAAAACCATACTGGTGTTGATTCGAAGCAAGACCCTCGGACTGATACGTAAGGACTATCCACTACTTTACCACTCAGTATAACTAAGGCCTCGTAGACATGGAGGTTACGGCTCCAATTCGCCAAGGGAACTTAACATCCAAGGCAGCTATATCTAATATTTTCTGAAATATGGCCCCTGCCTTTCAAAGATATTGATGGCTAGTATTTTTTTTTTTCGGTAGTCACACGCGTATCGGAGATGAATTGAGCTGAGTCAAGAATTGACGTCACAGCACTCAAGGTATTCCTATGCGTGCTCTGTCCTCATCCTCAGCAGTCAGCGCAGGGTTCCAATACTAACGGTAGGGTATCAGAGATTCAACTGGCCAGATAAGTGATTTCTTTCGAAGACACATCAGTTAAGTGATTTTTGCGTATTATTGTTCATATTAGGGGTATTGCATATTCATATAATGAGATGATGAAGGCTCTCTAGCGGCAACGCTGGCTTGTCGTTTGTATTTGAGATAATGTGAAGCTGACTGATTTTGTTTTTCGTGTGGTGTCATATCTTTTCATGATATTCCCATCTAAGAAGACCAATCTGCTTTTTTTTTTTTTTTTTTTGCATTGACAGGCTGTAAATTTGGGCTTTTCGTCAACTTTTGGACTTTAGTCTTGTTTAAGAACTTGAGTTTTGCATGCACATCTGTTTTACAGATAATGAGTTATTTTTGTATGATGACTGCTGGCTCTTCACCTTTCATCAAGATGTACTTCGATTTCGAATGAAAAGAACAATCAGAAGTATAAATTTCAAGCATCACACTCGCTGTCTTTAAATATAAGACTATATGATCGCTCTTTTTGTCGCTACCTGCACAGAAGTGCAGATTACACCCTGATTAGTGCAACCATTCCGGGTGCTGAAAAACCTTTGTAGACGTTAAAGAAAGCAATGGTAAACTAATGGACGAAAACTTATTTAGGAAAACCACAGCAGCCAAAAAAATGCTGGGGTTGGTTCTGCAACGTCCTGTAAAGGATACGCAACTAACTTTTTTTTTAAAGAGGTTGAAGGGAGTATCAGGGATCTGCCTAATTGGTTTACCGTTCCGATATAGATATTTAAATCTCTGGATGGTTGGTAAATCTGTAGGTAAGATCCCAGATGGGACATACTTATCGATGAATCGCATCCATATCAGGTTTGGATGTTCTGAAAGCCCAATATTGGAGAATTAGGGCATCATTCTTAGATACACACTGACAGATGATTGATGATGTTTAAGCATCCCTAGTTCTGCATTTACTAACAAGATAATTTACCTGTATCAGTGTCACTTTTGTCTATTTGGATTCGAACACATAACCACTGTTTAGGCAAGCAAGCGGGGTGGAAAAGGTGGGGGAAAAGGGGGGGGGCGGGGTGAGAGGTTACTGTTTCTTTTTCCTTTACTACCATACCCCCGTGTGGGTTCCGGGGCCCCATTGTGGGGAAAACAAGAATAGACCCACTGCCTCCCCAAAAGCATGTGGTAAGAGTCGACTAATTGGGGAGCTTCCTTTGAAGTCGGAGTGCATCTGCCGGAGAGGCAAGGAACCAACAGTCTGTATTCAAGAGAATGAGATCTGTAAAACTGATGCACACGCACCACTCAGGTTCTGGAGCAGGACTGCAGTTCAGTAGTGGACGAGCTACCAGAACCTTCCGCCAGAGTTTACAGCCGGTGAACGCGAAGAAGAAGAAGAAGACTTCCATGTAAAATTATTTATCTTTAACAATTATGTTATTATTGCCGTTGTAGCGCAGTGATTGGTCTTGCCAATCCGAAAGTCTTGATTTCGAGTCTCCACTAAATGATTTCTGATCATTTTTCTTAGCTCCATGGTTAATCCAGCCTCAAATTGAAACCAGGAAACGTCACAGAAAGTAAATGCGACCAGCATTTTCATCGACTGCTGATTGTTCTGTAAAACATATGACAAGCACCATTTGCCCGATCCACCACTGTCGGGAAAAGGATCCTTTTGTTTTCTTACTCCCATCTCTGGTGGTTTCCAGAACCGGCCAGGAAAGGTAGATGCAGCTTATCTTCGTGGTCTGTAGAGTAAGTAAATCACCCTTTTCCCCGCCGTTCAGGCTTATTAGGTATAAAGGGCTAGACCTATATTTTATAGATCAACAGCACAACATGGGTGATGTTGTCAGCATCAAGCCGGCCCCCTTTACTTCCCACGACTGCACCTGGCACCCACTCAAGGCTGGGTCGACCGGGGAGCCAAGGTCATTTTTAAAAATAAAATCAGGCTCCGACAGGGAGCGAAACCTCGACCTTCCTTTCCGCAGGCGAGCCTCTAGCCGCTACGCCACGGCGACTCCCCTTCGTGGTCTGTAGTGTCGGTATATTGCGTGAATGACCCTGCTAATCAGTGACCGGTGTATTCCATCTCCGGAAAGTAATTCCAAGCTATCACCTGAAGTACATGCCTTGGCTGTGAATCTTGTGAATGGGGTTCTTGCCGCCCCCCCCCCCCCCCACACACACACACATCTCCTATAATAAACAGACTATTTGAATTTCATTTTAGTCTGGTACGTTGTAAGAACGTTAGAGTAGTTTTTGTTATAACACTTTCTTTGCAGATCCTTTAACGTTGGAGACTAAATCAAGTATTTATTACAGGTTTGTGATTTTTAACTAAGCAATTCTGCGGTCAGTGGTTCACTATTGGTGTGTGAATTGTTTAATGTTCATTCAATTGTCGAAATCAAAGCAACGTGCACTAACTGCGATACGTTATGTGTTCAGACTGGATTACTCTGGGTAGTGTAGATATCGTTGTTGTTCAAGTTTTTTCCTTCTACATTCCTCCAAGCCAGTAAGTACCTTTTTGATATTTTTTTTAAACTGATTATTACTAACAGTTACTGACCTAATTTCTTTTTCTGTTGTTCGACTGAGGTACAATGTCAACATTTGCTATGTTTTATATTGTATAAATTTCACCTGTCTACTTTAGTGGAAAGGCTAAGAACCCTTTTCGCGTCCTATGTGCTTCGGGTGTATAGTGCAACAGCGACGTGTTTTTTTGTTTGTTTAGAGCAACCGGTTTACATCTTTGCACCAGAAATGTGTGGAGAAATATTCCATGGACCGACTCAAGCAGGTCAAAGGCAGGCAACACCGTGTTAAGTTGTAATTTGCCGCATTACAGTAGCAGTCTTTTACAGTATAAGTCAGGAGCTGCGTGGTCTCGAGGCATGGTGTCCGCCTCGAGTGCTAGAGGTTCTGGGTTCAATCTGATTTTTTTTCACATGGACTTGGACTTCTAGTAATTTTCCCTGGTCTCTGGGTAGTGAGATCAAACCCCGTGTGCATTGCTGCTCACGTAAAAATTCCCTTGGCTGATGGAAATCAAAAAGAGTAGCCTAACGGCGCTGCGCGGACAAAATTTGGAGTTTAAAATCATCCCCAAGTATTTCATCATTATTTTCCACGGTGCTACATAACCTGTACACTGTGTTGAGCCTTTTCGGATTCAGACTTGAGTGAGAAGAAGAACAGAGCACTTATGGTTTACTACCAGTACGCCATGATGTTGATCCATTGTTCAAACCTCAAACCATACAGTATAGGTAATTTAATCAGTAATATACCACCCATAATGTTGGAGAGTAGCCATTTCTTTACATATTAGTTCCTTTTTTTCTTTGCTTGCATTCCTTTTGTCGACCACCGCATCTCTCCCCTTAATCTTCTCCTTCTGCATTTTTCTTCTTCTTCTTCTTCTTCTTCTTCTTCTTCTTCTTCTTCTTCTTCTTCTTCTTCTTCTTCTTCTTCTTCTTCTTATTATTATTATTATTATTATTATTATTATTATTATTATTATTATTATTATTATTATTATTATTAACATTATTGTCGCTAATCTCCAATTCCAGAAGATGCAGTTAACCAGCTCTCCTCAAACCTGCGTGCCCAATTTGCCCTTTGAAAATAAAGTTGGTTCGTTCGTTCGTTCGTTCGTTCGTTAAATTCTTTGCCATTGCATGCTGACCATCATATCTCATGCCCAGCCGGTACATTTCATTTTATAATCTTCTTAAAATGTTTTGTCTGGATTTACTCCCGCCACCCTGTGGGTTCCATAACAAAGACTCATACCGTTAGTGGTTATTTTTGTCTTTCTTTCCAATGTGTCATATCCGTCGTTAGCGTCTTTTCCTCACCTCAGTAGTTACTCACAGCCCCCCCCCCCCTTTCCCCATTTTACCTTATATAGATTGTATAGATTGTTTTTCAAATAACATCTGCACATGTGTCGCCTCTGGTAAGAGACTCAGTGATAACGTCCCCTTTTAGCTGCTGTTCAATCCTTGTTAAAACTACCGGACCTATATGGCAGATAAGTTGGCAGCTCATAAAGCCTTCAAGTGTTTTTGTTTGTTTGTTTCCAGAACAAGGTTTGATAACGCAATTTCCAATTATAAACTACAATCCCCGACTTCATTGTTCAAGCTACTTTAAGTGCTAGTTGCAACACAGTGAGCTGTGTGTTTCGTGCAGAACGTCCTTCATCTGTGCCCGTAGCGGTTTGTGCATTATTCTCTATTTTGCCTGCACTAATTTTGTTTTGTTCTTTTCGGTTCATTTTTACATGGAACTTTCACGGGGTGTCCACTTGCGCAGGAAATGTTTCATTATAAGGTAACCCTTTGGCAGTGAAATTGATACCTCGATACAACTACTTTGATAAAACTTAGCGATCACATTCACATACTATTGTTTTGACATTGGGGCTTAACTACTTTGATAAAACATAGAGATCACATTCACATACCAGTGTGTTAACATTGCAGCTACAACTACTTTGATAAGACTGAAAGATCACATTCACATACCAGTGTGTTAACATTGCAGCTACAACTACTTTGATAAGACTGAAAGATCACATTCACATACCATTGTGTTGATACTGGAGCCTACAAATACTTTGATAAAACTAAGAGATCACACACATATACCATTGTGTTGAAACTGGAGCTTACAACTACTTTGATAAAACTTAGAGATTACATTCATATACCATTGTGTTGACACTGGAGCTTACAACTACTTTGATAAAACTTATAGATCACATTCACATACCATTGTGTTCAAACTGGAGATTACAACTACTTTGACGTAACTTAGAGATCACATTCACATACCATTGGGTTGAAAATAGAGTACCTACTTTGTAGGTAACTTAGAGTAACTACTTTGATAAAACTTAGAGGTCACATTCACATACCATTGTGTTGAAACTGGAGCTCACAACTACTTTGATAAAACTTAGAAATCACATTCACATACTATGGTGTTGACATTTGAGCTTACATCTACTTTGATAAAACTTAGAGTTCACATTCACATACCATTGTGTTGATATTTGAGCTTACATCTACTTTGATAAAACTTGGAGATCACATTCACATACCATTGTGTTGACATTTGAGCTTACATCTACATTGATAAAACTTAGAGATCACATTCACATACCATTGTGTTGACATTGGAGCACTTTCCTGCTGCTCCGTTGAGGACACTGCTGGGCATGTCGAACGATCCCATGGTTATCTGCATTGTCTGCGAATCATTGTTTGTCTCTGTTAGAAGAGAAGCCAAATATTCACAACAAAACCTTTGAAAAAGAAAATTCAGCTAAAAATATAGATAAACAAAGGGATAACAAATGTAGAGAAAATCTGCAGACCAGAGTAACAAGATAATAACATTTTAGAGAAGATATTAACTTGCATGTAGATAATATCCAAAAAAAAAAAAAAAAAAAAAAAGTTCTAGGTTGTAGATATTATTCCCTGACTTTATTGCTGCAGAAAAAAAAAAGACTTTGGTCTTCGGGCCAAATTGCCCGACAGCTGACTGACTGCTGACAGCCGATGAACGTTAGGAAGAATATTTTGAACTAAAATGGCCGGTAACTAACGGGTTGATGGTTTTTGTTTCCAGCTAGGATGCAGATTCCCTATATCTGGACCGAGAGTCCAAAGATTGGTGTCTAAGTTACTGAACTGAGTACGTTGTGCGACACTGTGAGCGGTGGATATAATTAAATTCGTTTTGCTTATGTTGTATCTGCGGGGTGTTGTAAACTGCGCGGAGATAATAGGTGGCCAGTTACTGTCAAATGGACATACAGAGACTTCCCCACCAAGCCTTCATATGGTCACCAGAGGGTAAAAGAAAACAGGGAAGACCAAAAGAAACTCTCCGTAGAACCATCACAAGGGAGAGCTCAACCATAGGTCTCAGTCGCACTCAAGACCTACATCAAGTGGCAAAGAACCGACAGACGTGGAAAGCTATGACCTCTGCCCTATGCGCCATCTTTGGCACAAGAGGAATAACTAACTAACTAACTAAGTTACTGTCAGAATGGCAAGTACTTAGTGCGGATTTAATTCCAGCTTTAGTGAATGATCGTAGCGAAATGAAATTCTGTCATGAGACCGTTAGCGTTGGCCCAGTTGACCGCTACCTCATGCATTTTTATTTTGCGTATGTGTTTTTTTTTCCACTGGCACAGGAACAGAGCAGTTATGAGAGGACCAGTCTGCAACGACGTTAGAACCTCGACTGATTATTAATTATCACCTTTCCGTCCTTCCAGACAATACTGTTATACTGCGCTGTAAAGAGGCATAGGATTCACAGCCCATAGCGATAACGAGTATGACCCACTCTCATTAAACTAAATCTTTTATAATTATAGCATGGGATTTCAGGACCGTTGTTGTCAACATTTGTGTTTTGTCTGTTTCTTCCCGGGCGCTCAATTCTCATCCTTTTTTGCAGTAATTTCTCCCTTCATTCTCATTCCCTTCCTGATGTGCCCCCTTCACACAACACAGTCCATGGCATATTGTTTCTCCGACGAATCTACCGCAATACATGTATCATTCGTGTCCCACTTGCACACATCTTTGTATCGACTATTGACATGACATGGAAAAGCTGGTGACAATGGTGGTGTGTGACAGATGAAATGATTAAAAAAAAGTTAACATATCTCACCTTCGCCATTAGTGTTGTTGTTGACTCCAACTTTACCCAACTTCATAGCCAGTCGTGGCGTCGCGAAGGAACGCTCAGTTTTATCTTGGTCCGCTGTTCTGGCACCCACACAGTCAGCAACAGTTTGTAGAGCTGACAGCCCGGAATTGGCCACCGTTTTATCCTGTCGCAATTCCAAATTAGTAATGAGCCAGATCGTTTGTGAATATCGAGTCTTTTTGTGTGATCATTAATTCAATTTAAAAAAAACACATTCTACACTGTTTATAATTTGATTTATTTGGCTGCATCCTAAACCATGCTTACTATGGAATCGATATAAAGATGTAATGGAACACAAAAAGTGAATCTTTTAGATAAACATGCACTGTTACACAATCCATTGTTACAGTTTACATCTCGCCTCGGAACACTTAGATGAACTACATGATCTTCATTGTATGTTTATATTAACAACGACAGAAAAACACGACTGCTACTGAAAGGAACATAATTTTGACATTCAAAGTCGTTGTAATGTAAAGAGTGAAAGTGTTAAATTGCATACAAGAATACCTTACTGCGCAGCCAAACACTTGACGTTTATTTTTTATTTTTTTTGCATCTGGGTCATCGATAGCTTTTATGCGTACAGCCGTTCCCTTCTTCTTCTTCTTCTCTTCTTCACTTCCTCTTTTACCGCTGTGGGTGTCGAGGGAGATATAAGGTTCTGTTTCTATCTCTTCTGGCTGCCTCGACCATAGGCACATCGTGCTGTTGTAGAGTTTCTCTGATGTTATCCTTCCATCTTGTTCTTGGTCTACCCCGTGCTCTATGTCCTTCTTCTCTTTCCATGTATGCTTTGTATGGTATGGTGTCACACGGCATTCTCTCTAAGTGGGCAAACCATTTCACTTGCTGTCTTTGTATGTAATCCAGAATTGGTTCTTTGCCGACTTGTTCTCTTATGATCTCATTCCTGATCTTATCTCTTATGGTCACTCCTACAGCCGTTCCCTTCAATTAATAAAAACGTGCCTTCGGATAACTATGCGGTTAGGTGTGTGTCTATGTTGTGTGTGTGAACAGTATATGGTTAGTTGCGTATCCTTTACAGGACGTTGAAGAACCAGCCCCAACAGCTCCTGGCTGTTGTATGGTTTCTCTAGGCAAATTTACGTCTAGTAATTTGCCATTGCTCACTGGACGGTCGGCTCCCTGATACCACTGTCGAAACCAACGCAAGGCGCATGGCCTGCAGCTGGTATCGAACCCGGCACCCCAGCATTACGAAGCGTTTGCATTGACTTAGCCACAGAGCCGACTGTGAAGAGTATAGATTTGATAATATGCACCTCATGAAATACTAGGTAAACAAACAGGCAATAGATATGTAATGGTTTGTGTTCGTCTTTATGTAAATTCACATGGTCAATTTTAAAAACCATTTGTTTACATTTTGTTCCTCAGGTGGGGGTAAAGAAGGGGTGGGGGGGGGGGGGGGGGATCATTGAGGTTCATTGATTTGCATTTTGGAAGGTAAGTTCGTTATTAGTGTGGTAGTAAATGAAAGCAAACACTATCGTCTGGAAAGACGGACAGGTGCCAATCAATCAATCAGTAAATGAAAGTAAAGGACCTTTGTCCACTCCTGCAGGCGCATTGTGCATCTAGGGATAGACCTATATATTATAGATCAATCGACGCTTGGTGGGTAATGTGGTCAGCATCACGCCGAGTACTGCACCTGGTACCAACACAAGGACGAATTAGCATGGGAGCCAAGGTCTTTTTTTCTTTTTTAAAAGTCAGGCCCTTTCGTTCACTAAAGTGATGACCTTCCAAACCTCAGGCAAGCGTCTACCAACTACACCACGACGACTCGCTGGTAGTTGGTGGTAGGTTGGATGGCAGACAGGTTGGCTAGTAGGATATTGTTTTTTCCCGAACCTCATTATTAGTTCTTACAAGCTATTCGGAAACTGAACTGTTCGAAAAAGGAAACAATTTTTACCATAAGAATTAATTACAAATTGTTTACTTTGTTTCATAGTTCCAGGTGATTGTGCATTTTAACTTTTTGCTAATATTTATTACTTACAAGCGTATAGAAACATCAGGAAAGTGAATGTATTGATGCGTCAACCCCCCCCCCCCCCCAACCCCTCTTCCGTCTCCCATCCCAACCAAAATCCAACAAATGAGTCTAGTGAGCCCATAAATTCGTGACGGAATACTCTTAATCTCTCTTACATTTTAAGCGACAGAGAGCTGTTGCATAGTGCAGTTGTCATAAATACTGACGTTGAGAAATCAACACCTGGTGACACAAAGTGCCACCATGCAAATGAGAATCACCCGTGGAGAGGTCCCAGAAACCCCTTTTAGCCGTTATGCCATATTTAGGGCCTGGCTATATTTAGGGCCCACGGCAAAAGCTAGGGTGGGGCTTCAAATAACGAAAAATTACATCCCACTGGGGACGCTTTAAGCAGATTGTTAACCAATGTTTCCAAAAGCTTGTCCATCAAGTCTGACATGTAAACATAAGCTTTTCCAAAGAGAACATTTAAAATACGCTGCGCTGCGCGTTCGAGCAGCAATGTTCATTGGGAGAAAGCTGCTATTTCGCTGCGACTTTCCCCCTTGAAGTACTTGGTTTCAGGACTGGTTGTTCAGAAACCGAGGTTCTGCTAACCAAGGCAGGTTTGCCCATGGCACAGTAATTCAGAAACAGAAGTGGTCCAGAAGGAGGGCTTTTTAGAACTGAAGTTCCCATGTATACCTGTTTATGTGGCACACTATCTATCTGAAAGCTTAGTGATAACCCTAAGTCTGTATTTATTTATCTAATATACTATTGAAATCCCATTTCCCAATAGGGGACGAATTTTTCGTTGTTTTCAAGCCAAAACCTGGTTGTTGCCGGGGGCCCTAATATAACCTAACGGTTGAACGGGGTTTCTGGGACCTCTCCACTGATGATCCTCATCCGAATTGTGGCACTTTGTGTCATCGGGTGTTTATCGCTCAAGTTTGATGTCCTAGTGGGGTAAAAAGTCAGTCAGTCATGCATTATCTAACTCTGCCGTTGTAACTCTTTTAATTCCATAAAGTTTTGTACAAAAATCTTAATTTTGTTTCCATTACACATCGTTTCGAATACTCTAACCACTTGTATGTTGTAGGAATGAAAAATGAATGAAATATGCTCTGTAATTGGCAGATTTATTTAGTATACACTGACCAAAACTAAAATATAAAAAAAGGGTATGATGTTTGAGGCATGTGTGAAACAGTCAGTAACACAACACGCGTTGTCTGAGCCAGAAATAGTTTGTTTGCGTTCAATGGCTGTAAACCTCGGCAGAAAGACCTGGTTGTTTGTCCATTTCTGGACTTTGGCTTTGTTCCAGGACCTGAGTTTTGCATGTGCATCCGTTTTACAGACCTTGCTTATTAGTATGCAGACTGTTGGTTCCTTGCCTCTCAGGCAGATGTACTCCAAATTTAAAGGAAGCCCCCAATTAGTCGACTCTTACGACATGCTTGTTGGAAAGGCAGTGGGTCTCTTCTTGTTTTCCTACAATGGGCCCCGGAACCCACACGGGGAACTGAAATAGTTTACCTAAAAGGTGTTCATTATTGTAAAGTACACAGTCTTACAGTTTCTTTCCTGGCCATGTCTCTCTCCTTCTTTGCCTGCCTGAGAGGGACCAGATACACTTCGTACAAATCATCGGGGTGCTCACTCTTGGTCATAATGTCAAACACTCGGTCCTGGAGCGAGAAGTCGTCGTCACATTTCATCAGGTTGATGGCATCTGTAAGTAATAGGCATCGATAGGCAGGTAATGGGAAATGTAACAGGAAGATTTAAATTATTTTCAAAGTTAACGTTTATGTAAAAGACGTCGCTTCTTCTTCTTCTTCTTCTTCTTCTCTTCCACCTTGTACCTCAGCAGGGAAGGGGGGAGGGGTGTAACATTCGTTGATGAGCTCTGTCAAGACCACTGTTAGGACTGATGTTCATTTCTGTAAGGCTGTTTTAAATGCCATCACTCCATATTTTTAAGGTCTTCCACTCGCTCTATACCCGTTGTAACATTTTAGTGTGGCTCGCTGTGGCAGATAGTACCTGGGCATTCTTGTTAGGTGTGCAAACTACTCTATTTGTTATTCCTTGATGATTTGTAAGACTGGCTTTATTTCTAGAATTCTTCTGATTTCGTGATTTCGCATTCTGTCTTTTCTTGAAACTCCTGCGGCTCTTCTAAGGCATTTCATCTCTGTCACAGTTTTACGTTCATTGGAAGATGTAAGTGTCCACGTTCGGCATTGATAGCATAGTGTCAGCCAAAAAAATAGTTTTGATAAGATTCTTATTGCTGCAGTAGTTTTATTCCAAATCGCTCGGCCCTTATCCGCACAATGGTCGCCGCCTGATGCTAGCATTCCACAAAGCATACACTCTAAACCTACAGTAACGATCCCACGAATTTGCGTAAAAGCTCTCAAGGAAAAGGCGAGACGGATATACAGTCAGACAGTTACTGGTGCCATCGGAACTGGAACTCTTCGCTTGCTGCTGAAGATGGGGAACGGAGCGCTTATGAGAGTGTCCCGAGTGCTAAGCTGTCGATTCTTAATTTAAATTTGTTAACCGCTGTTTAGGGCTGTCTGAAAACATATCGTGCGCTGCTGCAAGTGTCAAAAACTATAATAAAAGCCAGAAGGTTACAATAGCTTATATTTCACACAAGCAGAACACGCAAACGTGCGCGCGCACACAGACTACACACACCTAAACAACAGTACACTAGAATTACATATGCTATCGAATTTCTATAGACCAATCAGTACTCCCTGTGCTAACTTATGGTTGTGAGAGTTGGAAATCATCAGTATCAATCGATAAGAAACTAGTCGCTTTCGAGAATAGATGCCTCCGAAAGCTATTGAATGTTCACTGGTCGGACTTTAGGTCCAATACATCAATAAGACAGGAAACAAAACAAAAATATGTGTCTGATTTTATTAGAAAGCGTCGCTGGAATTACATCGGTCACGTACTCAGAATGGACATACAGAAACTTCCCCACCAAGCCTTCGTATGGTCACCAGAGGGTAAAAGAAAACAGGGAAGACCAAAAGAAACTCTCCGTAGAACCATCACAAGGGAGAGCTCAACCATAGGTCTCAGTCGCACTCAAGACCTACATCAAGTGGCAAAGAACCGACAGACGTGGAAAGCTATGACCTCTGCCCTATGCGCCATCTTTGGCACAAGAGGAATAACTAACTAACTAACTAATCAGTACTCACTGTGATAACCATTACGCTGGCGCCCTTTTTTTTCTTATGACACTACGTAAAATTACCAGAACCTGTATATACAAGGTCCGACAATTGAGTAATGACACTGATTTTATTATGGCTTAGACAAAATGTCATCTACGAAGCAAAGCATGGGATCTAAAGAGGCAACCTTTACCTATTATCTAGCAAATTTTCATCGCCGCACGATAAGCAGACAACAAACAAGCCGCTATTGTGTTGACCTAGTCAGAAGTGCATTGTTACATAATCAGCAGGAAGCAAAAAAAAAAAAAAAGCTTACATTAAATTCTGTTTAAAATTTAAAAAAGGCGCTACTGAGACGGTTGAATTGATGTAATAAGATTTTGGGAATAATTGTTTATCTCATGCACCGATTTTTGGGTGGTATTCACTATTCAAAAGAAGTGTGGAAATGATTACTCATGCAACTAGACTGGAGGCCCAATTTGTGTTCGTAACGAGGAACTCATTTTAAAAGTTACAGAACGGATTCAAGAAGATAGTTGTTTTACTGTCAGGATGATGGCAGAAGAACAGAAGAACTACAGAGGTCTTTCCAGTGTTTGTTAGATCATGATACTCGCTGTATCAATGCACAAGGGGCTTACTTTGAATAAAAAACAGGTTATATCTTCAACTGTTGATTATTTTAATTGTTATGAAATTAGTCTCATTACTTAATTGTCAGACCTTGTATATATATATATATATATATATATATATATATATATATATATATATATGTGTGTGCGTTTGTGTGTGTGTGTGTGTATGTTTGTGTATGTGTGTTGTGTTCGAAATTTTAACATTTGTCTGTGAATTCTAGACAACTAATAAACAAGCCAATAATCTCTTGAGGCCTCGGAGTTATGAGTTTATAGAAAAATCCTAAAAATCCCCCTGACAGCCAATAAAAGAGCAACCCAGTTTTTTTTTTTTTTTAAGTGGTTAGGGTTCGAAAACAACATTACAAAGATAGTCATCATTTTTAGTCATGTTATGAGATAAAGGAGACTGCGACCTGTTGTGACCAGGGGGAAATTCTGTGAAAAAAGAGACAGGAAGACAACTCCGAGTGATTCTTGAAAACTTTCTGTCATGTCAAAAAGGAGTGTAATACATAAAGTGATAATACAGTTTAGTATCGCAGATTAGGGAGAGGCATGATGGCCTACGCTAGTCGGTAGTGCACTTGATAATGATATATTGGATGTCAATACTTAACGCTTATAACGTGATGAATACTTATATAAATA
The DNA here is from genome assembly GCA_905116865.2 of Candidula unifasciata. Taxonomy (NCBI): domain Eukaryota; kingdom Metazoa; phylum Mollusca; class Gastropoda; order Stylommatophora; family Geomitridae; genus Candidula; species Candidula unifasciata. Next base: position 703,378 of record CAJHNH020005445.1, read on the forward strand.
AAGGACTCTATTGCAGGCATATTAAAACTAGCGGCCCGCCTGCGGCATGCAGCCCTTTGTAAGCATACCTGCGGTCCGTTCAAATGACATATTCTACAATACTTTTTTATGATTTGACTCCATTCAGTTGTTGTGTGTGTGGACCTAACGACGACCAAATTTGACCAATATGGCACTCAGGGGACACTTAGTTTGGCATGAGTGCCCTGTTGCATGTCTTGACTAGATGCTGGTTCGCTATGTTTACACGTCAGTAGGCACCCTTTATTTCTCCAAACCTTCCCTGTGACTAATTTATAGGCTGGATCTATCAGAGATCTTATGGCAATTGTAAACATACCACTGGTTCATTTAAAGATCATCATCATTGCAAATCGGACATGACCATACATGTCTTGATGTCCTGAATATGTCTATGAGTGTTTTAGGGCTAATAGTTCCCATTCTTTTCTGGGTGATGTTGCAACAGGTGTCTCCCGCGTGGTTTTTCTGTCTCGCTTCTCCAATGGGTACACCCAGGGTATGCAGTCTCTCCTGAATATGTCTGTAAGTGTTTTAGGGCCGATAGTTCCCATTTTTTTTCTTGTTGATGTTACAACAGGTGTCTCCCGCGTGGTTTTTCTGTCTTGCTGCTCCTATTGGTACACCCAGGGTATGCAGTCTCTCCTGAATATGTCTGTAAGTGTTTTAGGGCCGATAGTTCCCATTTTTTTTCTTGTTGATGTTACAACAGGTGGCTCCCGCGTGGTTTTTCTGTCTCGCTTCTCCAATGGGTACACCCAGGGTATGCAGTCTCCTCGGTGAAAATTAATGTTCCACGAAACTGGAAGCCTCACAGCGTTTACTCTCTCCTATGGCATTGATGATGTCTCTCCCGTCCAAAGATGACCCATTCCTGATCGTCGCACTACCAGCCAGGGCGTCTGCTCTCTCCCTGGCTTTCACAACAGCATACCAGGGATAAAAATGAAAGTGGTTTTGCAAAACGCTGCGTGCTGTAATAGATGGAGCCCACTGTTTCCGTGTTTGCTCGATGATGATATAAACACAGTAACAAAGGATCGCTAGTGTGATGTTGACCACATCACCCCACCCGCAGAATACCGATTGGTCTATAAAATATAGGTCTAGCCCTATTTGCCTAATACTTCTGAAGGCATGAAGAAGAATTCTTCACTATTACTTTTACTACCATATGGCCGACAGAGAAGCCGGCTATCCACTGATGTGTGTGATGTTTATATGAATGTTTGGGATGTATGGATATTTGAATGTATGCATTTACCATCTGTTGTTTCTTTAATTGTATTTTACTTTTTCAAGTGAGTATTGTTACTTGAACGTATATGCTTGTAAGTTAAATTACAAATGTAGCATAACAAATGTGAGTTTAGAGGGCCGAATTGAAGACAGGCCTGAGTGCTGAATTTGAGACTATGTGAAAATAAAATGCTCTCGTTCTTTTTTTTTTTTCATTGTGCTTCCCGCGATGAATAATACAGTTATAATGTTTTCTGATCACTGCCTGGTGTTTCTGTCCCTATTTTGTCTCTGTTTGTGTTTGTTCATGGGAAAGGGGGGGGGGGTGTTAGAGGGGAAAAAGGTGGGGCGGGGGGGGGGGGGTGATTGTGTGAGCTCGAAGACTTAGAGCGGCTTTACTATTACAGTTTCCTGAATTGTGCAGACAAAAATAATATATAATATTGCTTACCCCAGACAGATCAATAGATCGAGCTGTTTGCCCTTTCCAGTTTGCCACCAAAAAGTGTAC
>CAJHNH020005445.1:712648-735148 GCA_905116865.2 Candidula unifasciata
TCTTGTAGGAATTCAAATTTACACGCAAGTAGAATGTAGGCTGATGACATTTAGCTTTTTATAAGTATGGTAATCGCAGCTGGTGGCACCGATAAGTAGACTGGCAGGTATCGTTTTATTTAATGTGCCCCATAGTGGGGGAAACAAGAATAGCAGCACTGCCTAACCAACAAGCATGACGTAAGAGTCGACTAGCTGGGCGTATCCTTCGAAGTCGGAGCGCATCTGAATAAGATGAAAGAAACCAACTGTTTGCATACAAATAAGTCAGATCTGTAAAATGGATGTGCACGCAACACTCAGGTTCATATACAAGTTAGAAGTCCAGAGGTGGATAAACAACCGGAACTTTTCCCCGGAGTTTACAGCCGGTGAAATCAACAAAAAAAAAAAAAAAAATAAGAAGAATGCGTTTCTTCTGAAATGCTGAGTTCTTTCATTTCACTGGCCGGACAGCGATGTGAAGTTTTTCGGGAATACGTCTGTTAAGTAAATTTCTGTTTTCTTGTTTGTGCTTACGGCAGTCTTGATTTATGTAATGTACTGATGAAGGCTTTCCAGCTGCAACGTTCACTTGTCGTTTCTGTTGATGATATTGTGAAGATAACTGGTTCTATTTCTCTTTAGGTATGATTTTTTTTTTTATGACGTTGTGGACAGCCGCAAGAAAGGACAATAGTCTGTGCTACTTTTGGATAGCAGGACCGCAAACAATTACTTTTTACAAATCTTTACGTCAGAGGTTGAAGAATACAGTGATGATAATGGTCATAGAGACAATGATTACTTACGTGTATTCTGCACTAGCATTGAGCTGCAGTGTTGCTACGGTAACGCCGCTGATTGTATAGTTACTACCATTGTCAACAAACGACGCCTTTACTGCAGGCGATAATGAGGTGCCTACAACAGTGTGGTAGATGGTCCAGGAGGGGGTAGTCACAACAGTTGTGGTTGTAACTGCTCGTGTGGTTATCGTTGTTGGGGTGGTTGTGGTTGACGTTGTTGTGGGGCGTGGTGTTGTGGTAGGTCGTGTTGTGGTAGGTCGTGATGGGACAGCTGCTGTCTTGCTGGTGGTGGGTGGACGAATGGAGAAAGGAGTGGTCTGTCGATGAGTGGTTGATGAACTCGTCATGCGTGTGGTCACTAGTTCTAAGAGTTCAGTTGTTGTTTGCAGTTTCTCGTTTGATGTGGTGCTGGTTTTCTCTTCCAGACTGCTTGGGAAAATATTGCTCAATCCTCCTAGACATTCTGTATCAGAATCAGTCAGTCAATATTAGTTATAAGAGTGTTTCTAACTCGACGAAGGGAGAACATGAGGAAAAGAGGGGCAGATGGAGATTAGGCGAACAGATGCTGGATAGTCTGGTATCGATGATCGAAAGGGTGGGGACGGGGGTGCGAGCGGGGGCAGGGTCATACAGAGTATTCTCTCTCTCTCTCTCTCTCTCTTTTTCTTTCTTTCTTTCTCTCTCTCTCTCTCTCTCTCTCTCTCTCTCTCTCTCTCTCTCTCTCTCTCTCTCTCTCTCTCTTATTTCTCCAGTTGGTACTATGAAATATGTGTAGTGACGAGGCATGATCAGTTCAAACGTGTAAGCAATGTAGACACAGCTGATTGTTAGCGGGTGACGATTACACTGGAGAGAGAATCACGTGATATTTTCCTTCTGGTCGCCATGTTGTTGAAAGTATGCGTGGGCAGCTTTCATCATACTACTATTAACTGTTAGCTATCACATGTTGCAGTTTATAAGTGGCGTAAGCATACAACGAACATTCTTTTCGCTGTGTTAACACTGTTAACAAGCTTTACATGCTCGACGAAACTTAAACCGAGCAGTATGTTTGTAATGAATAATAAATCTAAAAGTACACGACTCTTGTCCATGCTTTCAGACGCAGTGGGTATATAGAACTTGACCTATATTTTATAGACCAATCGGCATTCGGGGGGGGGGGGGGGGGTTATGTAGTAAACTACACTAATTAATTGTAAAATAATACAATAATCTTTTGCTATTAGAAGTGTAAAGGGGCTTTTACAACCGTTACATTTACACATTGCCACTGAATATTTTCGATATCACAGATAGAATCCAGTTCAGAATATTTGACCTCTCCCATCCATGTAATGGTTTTCTTGAGCGTCTTCGTTTCCTCAATTCATTTGTTTCTCATTGCAGTGGTTGTTTAGGGATTCTGTGTCTGTCTCTTCTCAGGCTGTTACAATTATTTATACATATGGCCTGTTTATGCAATAGGCAGACTTTGGTATTTCTAAGTAACACCGTAAAAACCTCACCTCCAGCAAAGCTTGCAGTATCATCAACAGTGGCTTCTGACATCGATGATGTTCCATTCGCCAAACTGACAAATGCATTGGCAGCTGACGACTGCAACATTGGAAATAAATATTTCAAAATGTATGTATTATTTCGTCATCATCAACATAAACAATATCTGCTGTTATGTGTCGTGGGGAGGAATGATTTGCGATCCCAGTGCACGCTGGCTGGCATTGGCTGTTGTCATGCTGTTAAATCGTACAGTGTCTTTAATGTTGTCGATTCATTTTTTGGTTGCCAAGTTTTTAAAAATAAACGCACTCCTAATTAATCACCTTCTACGACATGCTTTTTTAAATGGGGGAGAGTGGATTTTTTTTTTTTTGGGGGGGGGGGGGGGGTTCTCCAGAATAGAATCCCAGAACCAACACAGGGAAGAAAGTAATTAAAGTCTGTCCATCTTTAAAAGTTCTAGTATAATTTCAAGGATGTTGAAATAATAAATAAATATGGCAGAAAACTTAAACTAAGAAGTGAGGATCAAATTATCAATGCACCGTCTCGGGGTCTGCGTGGCAAAATGGTCAAGTCGTTTACCTCACTCTCTGAAGGTCGTGGATTCGTTTCACCGACGCGTTGTTCATCGACCTAGTTTTTACACAGAATCCTAGACAATTGTTGCTGGAGCAATGTGCAAAGCAACCCGTTCAATGGAGAGAGACTGAGCTATGTGGGATAAAACCCGAGACGAAGTAGATCCCCTAACTTTTACTTTTGATAATGCCCTACCTGCAATGAAAAAAATAAAATAAAAACACTGTTTTTTTCCCCCGACTAACAAACAATAATTCGAGGATGGAACGATTTAGAATTATTGAATAAATACATAAATCAAGATGTTGAATGTTGAATACATAATCGATATCACAGCATTCGGGACACTCCCATAAGTGCTCAGTCCCCATCTTTGGCAGCATGCGAAAAGTTCCAATTCCGATTGTACCATAACCGTCTGATTGTATATCCGCCGCATCCTTCTCCTGCATGTTGAGCGTCGGCGAGATTTCCTGGTAAAATGAATCAAGATTTGACATCACAGCATCACGTGCTCGGTGGCCTTCTTCAGTAGCCAACGAAGAGTTGACATGCTAACGGTACCAGTTGCAGCCTAAATAACAGTCCGCCTATGCCCCCCCCCCCCCGTGTTGAATATCATCCAGAACCTCTACTTTCACCCCTTTGAATTAGTTTTTAAGTGTCTATGTCTATTATATTGCACTCTTAGTTTGATGCCAGAAATCTTTCGCAATTTCCGCTTTATCATAAAGTAACTTATCACCCAGAGGAGCGGCAGCAGCTAATCTGTCAGCCTACTAGTTTCATTCCACACCAAAATATTTTAGACAGAAAATCATATCATGCGTCTGATTTGAGTCTTATCAAGTGAGGCAGGCCACTCTGCGAGCAGGACGAGGTTTCCATTTTCCGAAGCATGCGCTGTGAATCCATTACAATTACATGTCTGGCTGTGCTGCTCTTAAGCCATTGGAAAGCTGTCTTTACTGTCTCCACCTCCATTATCATACTGGATGTAGTGAATTTGTAGGTCTCTCCTTCCAAACTGTGTCGATTCACCTTTGCAATAAAAAAGATAGTTTAGTGGCCAGATTCTGCGTTGAGTGCATAGTGTGGCACTGTGAGCTGTGGATTTCATTTGGAATGTTTTTCGACTGTGACCAACGTGGTGGTGTGAATTGTAGATTCAGAAAACGGCGCGATGCTTGTTGTCGCAATATTAGGGGTGCCATTATGTGATTAAAATTGATCGCGTGTGCAACTGCTAATCTATTGGTGACTTCTGCTACCATCCATGATAAAAAGCATTTCTAATGTTGGATTTTTTGTGTTAGATGGCTAATGTTGGCTTTTAATGCGTGTTTATGCTAGTGCATTTGTTGGCACATGAACAGAGCAACTATGGGGTGACCCGTTAGCTAAGAAGCTGAAACTCAGATTTCCAGATAAAAGTACTAGATTTCCAGATAAGATCTCTTACTACAGATCCATCTGTGTATTCAAATAATATCGAACATGTTATAAAACACACTAAAATAAGACAACATAGAAATATTTTTCGATTAAAAACAAACAAACCCGCGATCCCTCAGTGACAATGTCTTTGTTGCTGGTCATCGTTTTAATGGCAGAGGCACATTTGGCGGCCTGGTTTGGGCTGTCGATTCTGCCAGCCACAGATCCCAGTGTTTTCACTACAGCTTCTGTCGACTAGAAGTAACAAAGAAGTGTGGGATTACACACATGGTCATCTCTAGAGACGGCATGGGATTACATAACACAGAAATGAGGGATATATATTGTACCTCAGCAAGTAGTGGTGGTAGCAGTAGTAGAAGTGGTCGTAGCAGCAGAAAAAATAGCAGTAGCAGTAGTAGTAACAGTATTAGTAGCCGTAGTAGTAGTGTGGTGGTGGTAGTAACGGTAGTAGTGGCAGTATTAGTGGCAGAAGCAGTAATAGTATTAGCAGTGATCGCAGTATCTTAGTGGCAATATTTATAGTAATAGTAGTGGTGGTGGTAGTAGTGTCACAGGTGGCATGCGCAGTAGCCGTAATAGTAGCAATATCACTAGCAATTGTTGTAACTCTAGCAGCAGTAGTAGTAATATTAGTAGCAGTATTAGTAGCGTTTATAGTGGCAGTATTAGTGGCAGTTATAGCAGTAATTGTAGGAACAGAGTATTTTTTCTCAAGGTACACAGTACCGGCACCTTGTAGGCATTATGTTTGTCATCACTACTGTAATACACATCTTGGGGTGAATACGGGCACATTTTTCTATAAATAGAAAGCTCTGGCGAAAGTAACAGTTGTGGTAGTAGAGTATCAGTTCCTTACATTTGTGGTCCGTAGTTGTCATATGATTGCATTATTTTTAATAATACGCCTAAATATTAACTCAATTTTATACATAAAATAAAGCACTTACATGTGCTAGCTTTTCTTGAACTTCAGCTGATGAAGTCTGGTGAATGTTGAAGACATAAATTATTAATTGGAACACAGTTAGCAGCCACTTAGGAAAACTTATCACAATGTCTGTCTGTCTGTCTGTCTGTCTGTCTGTCTGTCTGTCTGTCTGTCTGTCTGTCTGTCTGTCTGTCTGTCTGTCTGTCTGTCTGTCTGTCTGTCTGTCTGTCTGTCTGTCTGTCTGTCTGTCTGTCTGTCTGTCTGTCTGTCTGTCTGTCTGTCTGTCTGTCTGTCTGTCTGTCTGTCTGTCTGTCTGTCTGTCCGTATGTCTGCCTGCCTGTCTGCCCGCCTGTCTCTGTCTGTCCACCCTGAATCAGATAGACTCCTAAGGCTTGGACGAAATAAAAAATCGAATTCTTCGATGTGCTGCACCCGTCATTAGCGAGTCCTTAACGTCCATATATATATATATTGAGTGCCTTGCAAAGAACTACTTTCCATCAGTGTTTAAAATGGCTAAAGTTTATCCTTTACTTAAACCTGGTTCAGCTGACAACAGTTCTCTGGGCAACTATAGACCCATTTCTCCTCCATCCTCACTATGTAAACTATTAGAGAAACGCATACATAAAATAATGTTTCAGCATTTAAATAACAACAGTCTAACAGTTGATAGCCAGTCAGGGTTCAGTTCTTAACACTTCTGTCATAATGCGTTGACAAAAAATGACAGACAACTGGCACCTTAACATCAACAATAGCACTATTTGCAGTGAAGAATTTGTTGACTATAGGAAAGCCCTTTATATGGTTGATCGCATTATTTTAAGTAGTAAATTAAAAACCTTAAAAACTAACGGCATTTATTGATATTAATGAAGTCATTTTTGTCTGATAAACAGCAGGTGGTGTCCTTCAGCAACCGTTATTCAAAACTCACACAGATTAATATAGGCGTCACTCAGGGCTCAATATTGTGTCCACAACTTTTTGTCACTTATTTATATTTATGACCTTTTATAACATCTCAGTATAACATGTGATCTATTTGCTGACGACTGTACAATATATACTAGTCATGATAATTGTAAAGAGTTAGGCAAACGCTACAAACATTAAAAGCCGTGTTCAAAAAAGCGCTAAAAGTTTATGAACTTGGCAAAATTCAGCACTTTCTAGACGAAATACACGTAAAATAGTGTACGCCCTCTATATCCAATCGCATATTTTTTTCCCCCAATTTGGGATAGTTGTTCCGAAGCGAACGTCAAACGGCTGTGCTCTCTAAAAAAAATAAGACCTTACGCATAGGCACTGATATAAATTACGTTTTAGAAAACGTTAAATTTTTCACAAGGCCAGATTCATTCAGAAGATCCTATCTCTGAATACTCTAAACTACTTTTTCTAGTTGACTAAATCATAACCTACAAATAGCAAGCAACTAAGTTTATTACACTTGCCTAAACCTAGAATAGATTTATATAAAACTAGTTTAGCATATCTGCCGCTCATTTATGGAACCATCTTCCACTTGATCTGAAAATTACAGAGTTCCTATTCATTTAACCACAAACTGTTTCAATTCATGCTCAGAAGTGATTACATGCCACCGTAAATGTAGTTAATATTGCACACTGCATTATTAATTTATAATTAAAGTTGTTGTGTGTGTCATTGCGTGTCTGTGTGCGTATGTGTCTGTTTATTTGCGTGTGCGGCTGTGTGTGAGTCTGTATGTGTGTGTGTGTGTGTGTGTGTCTGTATGTATGTGACTGTGTAAGTCTCAATAGGTGTGTGTGTCTGTATGTATGTGTCTGTGTGTTTACGTGTATGTGTCTGTTTGTGTCTACAAATGTGCCTGTGAGGGCGTATGTGTGTATCTTTGTTGTGTATATATGTGTGTGGATGGTCTCTGTTTGTCCGTGTATGTCTCTGCGTGAGTGTCTGTGTGTGGTGTGTATCTGTGTGCGTCTGTGTGTATATGTTTGTGTGTATATGTCTCTGTGTGTTTGTCTTCATGTGTGTCTGCGTGTGTGTGTCTTTGTGTGTATGTCTGTGTGCATATGTCTGTGTGTGTTATCTGCCCGTGTGTCTGCTTGTGTGCCTGTCTAGGTGTGTGTGTGCCTTTGTGTGTGTGTGTCTGTGTATGTGTCTCTGTGTGTATGTCTGTGCGTATGTCTGTGTGTATATGTCTGTTTGTAAATGTGTGTTTGTCTCTGTGTGTCTGCGTGTGTGTGCGTGTTTGTTTGTGTGTGTCTCTGCGTACGTGTCTGCATGTGTGTGTGTCTGTGCGTGTGTGTCTGTATGTATATGTCTGCGTGTATATGTATGTGTGGCTGTGTGTGTGGCTGTGTGTGTTTGTCTTTAAGTGTGTCTGTGTGTGTGTTTGACTATATGTGTATGTGTGTCTGCGCGAGTGTGTCCGTGCGTGTGTGTCTGTGTGTACGTCTGCGCGTGTGTCTGTGGGTATGTATGTGTATGTGTGTATGTCTGTGTGTGTCTGTGTGTGTTTGTTTTTGTGTGTGTCTGTGAGTATGTTTGTTTGTGTGGGTGTTTGTTTTTGGATGAATTTCTGTGGGTATTCTGTGTGGGAAGGTGTGTCTGTTTGTGCATGTGTGTATGCATGCCAGTATGTATGTGTGTATTATTTATGTGTGTATTATAACATTTATTTATCTTTTTATAACAGACATCATTTTTTGTTCAAAGCAATGCACACACATTTACCTGGTAAAATAATATGTTCAAACTCTTAATTGTTGTAAGAGTGGGCACTGCAGCCAGCAGTGTCAAGGTTGGCTAACTTCTCTTCGGAGAGGTGAAAATTGAAATTTAAGAAGCTTGCCAAAGACCCGTAGAAAACCCTGGTCAGCTCTTCGGAGAGGTGAAAAGTGAAATTTAAGAAGCTTGCCCAGGGACCCGTAGAACACCCAGGTCAGCTCTTCGGAGAGGTGAAAAGTGAAATTTAAGAAGCTTGCCAAAGACCCATAGAACACCCAGGTCAGCTCTTCGGAGAGGTGAAAGGTGAAATTTAAGAAGCTTGCCAAAGACCCGTAGAACACCCAGGTCAGCTCTTCGGAAAACTTTCCTTTTCATCGCCGACATATAAGTTTGTCTTTTACAGAGTGACCAGAAGAGATATAATTTGAAATGAGGTAATAAAATGTATGGAAAAAAAAAGGTAGCGTAGATCTAATACTGCTTTGCATATAAAGGCGGATACATTATCAACTACAACACAATGCTTTCTTAAATATAATTCATTGTGACACCAGGGTCGTCCCTCTTTGTCGTGACTCCCTGTTACTCTCTCCCTCTCCCCTGTCTCATGCATTTTCATGTTAAAATATCTTTGATTTATCGAATCTTCTCTTCTGCTGGCTGACTATTTTTAAAAGCAGCATTTAAAAAAAATTTTTTTTTTTTGAGCCAGTGTGTGCGTTTCAGCTTACGGCGCGTAGTACTAATAAAGAGTCCGGTACCTCAAAGTTCTGATCGTGTATGGGAAAGAGAGAGAGAGAGGGGGGGGGGGTGATTTGCCTCGAGGCATGGAGTCCGTCTTGAGTGCTAGAGGTCCCGTGTTCAGGCCTCGGTGAATGCTGGGATTTTTACGTGGACTTCTAGTAATTTGCCCTGGTCCATTGGGTAGTAAGATCAGACGCCTGTGTGTGTTGCTGCTCACGTAAACAAAAACTGGCATCTGGAAACGGAAAAGAGTAGCCTAAAGGCGCTTCCGGGGTAAAATTTAGACTTTAAAAATGTACCAACGTATATCAGGATCCTCGCTGGTGCTACGGAATTCGTGCACTGCGCTGAGATTCTTCGGACTCGGGCTTAGGTTATGAGTAGAACGGAGCACTTATGAGTTACTACGGTTGTGCTACGATGTTGATCTGTTGTATAAACCATAAACCATCGTGTATAATGGCAGTATCTTATACTTCTTGTTCCATCATTCTCCAAGAATATTTATGTAACATCAAAATTTAAAAAAAAAAAAAAAACCTTGATTTCTACTTGAGTATTTGTAACAATCAATTTGCGACCTGTCAAATGTGAATGGTTACAACTTCAGCAAATATGAACTTTTTCTTTGTGGAAGCACACCATAATTTCATTGAATAAGAGTGAGCAGACTTACGTCTTGCGTTAGGATAGCACTAGCAGCTCCACCACACAATCTTATAGCCGTATCAGGATCGGCATTCATAGCGAGGTCAAGAAGAGCGCCAAGGTCTTCGAGTCTCATGAAACTCTCTCGAACTTCAATTATCTGCGTTGCCATAGCGCTAAGGTTGTTTCGTTCGGCCCACAGAATGACGCCGAAAGAGAAGTAATCGGTGACAAAGTTCGAAGCAGCAAACGTGATCTTGCCTGCAAATGTCGAGAGGTCATCTAACAAGCTATCGGTGCCATTGAAACAGGTTCCGTACTGGTACATGAAAAATGGATTGCCTGTGGTGATCGGGTAAAGGGTTTTGTTGGCAACAAGACTGGATCTATTCATTAGCATGTTCAGAGATAGTTTCTTTGCCTCTGATAAAACAGTTTCTGGCATAAAGAACAGGTGGAAAGAAATTCCCTGGCGTTGATTTTCAGTAACATCGGGATCATAAGACTTGGAAATATCAAAAATGGCCGTTGCGTAAGTCATAATTGTCCTAACTTCTTCACCGTCGATAGCCGGGATAGGTTCAGACTGTACAATCTTGACGAACAACTCTTTTCTTGTATAGACCAGGTCATTGCTCTCTGGGGATACGGTTACTGAAAGCTTGTATAGCCCAAACGGCAAGCTTAAAGCGGGGATTACAAGAGAACTGTTCGTAGATTTGAAGGCGCAGAAAGTGTAAATGCTTCGTTCGACTGTAATATCTTTGTCTCGACTGACAAGAGAAATTCCTTTCCACGAGTAGGTCAATTCTGTGTTTTCACTACCTTCTGGGCAACCTGAGATGGCATCTACAGTAACAACAGTCTCCACTGATCTCTTCCTCACTAAAGGGCTGGTCAAAGACGTGTTGATGTTTCTAAAGGAAACTGTAGGTTCCTGGCAATCAGTGCTCATCAACTCCATGACACAGATTGTTGGACATAAACTCGCTGTCATGCTGCCGAAAGTATTTGAGGCGATGACACGGACGCTGTAATAACCGCTCGAGGAAAACATGTGAGAAACCACAACTCTGCTATCCCCAATGACGCTAGCGTTGCTGTGATAAGAAAAGTCTGCACCGGTAAGCTCACCTACCGTAAAGTTTGTGCCATCACCAAAGTCTACCGTAAATCGGACATCAGATCCTGTAGGACAGTCAATTGTAAAATCTATTGAGCCTCCATAGTAGACTCGCTCTTTGGTTGTACGAATATCTAGAAACGTTATGTTCTCACCAACATGAATCAGATCGTTGTCCACCATCTGGGAGATATTGTTGCTTGCAGTCACTTTTATCCTATAGATCCCCCATGTTGTATATTTATGTTTCACAACCAACGGCTCGAAACCATTTGTAACGTTGTTTGTGTACGTTATCTCTTGTATGCTGCCATCACCATAATCGATGCGAAAGTCGACTTTCTGCGGTCCTTGACGTTTGTTGTTGAGGTTAATCACAAATACGGCATCTTCCTTGAGGGACGTTAAATTGCTTGTGGTCACCGTTAAACTGGAAATAGGAACTTCTACAGAGATTTCCATAGTGCTGCTTGCCTCGCTAATCTCGTTAAACACCTTTACGTTCACGGTATACACCCCTAAGCTTACATATGAAGCCACATCGGGGATGGACAGTTGCTTGTCTGTCTCTGGAACGTAGACGACTTTCCTAGGCCAACCATTTCCATAGCCAATGATCATCCAGATATGGTCTGAGGTCTGCAGTGTGAAGGTTAGTCGTACGGTTGCATTCCAGGCACCTTTAGTTTTGTCAGCAGTGATTAGAGGCGTGTCTACACGAACCCTGACCAACACAACGTGGCGGTCCATCAATACTCCATCAGAGACGAGACAAATTACATTGTCCACACCAGCCGCAAAGCTGCTTCTTCTGATCTTGACCGCAGCAACATCAAGATCAAATTCTACATTTATCTCGTTGACCGTAACTGACAAAGATCTAAAAAAGATATGGTCGCCAAGAACTGATACATTGAAATTCTCCTGGTTAGAAATGTAATGGTATCCTGTCTCCATCTCTCTTGCCCAGAAGGAATGATCAGCTGTTGTGTTTCCGTACCTGTTTGCGCATCTGATATGCATCCTGTAAAAGCCGCAGACCCGATACTCGTGTACAACCGTATAGCCATCAGCTGAGTTATTAAATACGTATACAGCGGATTCTTGTCCATCGCCAAACGACACGACACAGCTGGTTTCGTATGCATCCACTACCATTATCAACACCTGAGCTGTCAAGGCATTAGGGTGATGTGATACCGCAACACCAAGGAGTGCGGGCGCTTTGCCTTCATCAACATCCTCAACTGTCACCTGTGTTGTATTTACAAGTGTCACAATACCAATCTGCGTTGAAACTGTGACGTTGTGTTTTCCTGCGATGGCCCAGCTGTGACTCACGGGTGGGTCTGTTGTCAGTACGACTACGTCATCATCAAATTCAAATTTGTAGACATTGTACAGATTGTAGTCTATGGCGGCGTTAAACATGATGTCTTCGTCTGGTTTAGTGTACGGGTTCTTACTCTGTAGGATGTAGTCAAGATTCAGTTTGTAATCGTTCTTGGTCTGTATGTGACTAACGGCATACACACGCCATCTATCCGTACAGTCGGCCTGCGAGAGATCTTTCAAGTTGATCTCATTGGTACAAGCACAAGAGACCTCTTTTTGTAAGAGGGAGAACAGTTTCCCCTTCTGGGCGCAGAGCAGCCTGCAAGACGACGCATTTGGGCCATCGAGGTTTTCCGTATCGAAATTAACACGAGCATTTGTGCGTAGGCAACCTTTATGCAAACTTTGCGTCAGATCTGTGAAGAGACAATGTTAATAATACAAATACAAAAAATCATTATTTGTAATCATTAGTTTTGTTCAATGAAAAATCACTTTAGCTATTATTTTGTCGTGGGAACAAAATACTGTTTAATTTACATAACACAGCCGCTTAACTTTTTCAGGTTTTAACAAAACAAATTCAGCATTTGTTGGCTATTTTGCGTTTTACTAAGCAGATTTACATCAGTAGTTTGCCATTGTTCTTTTGTTAAACAGAACTACTTTCATACCATAGTTAAAGTCAACGCAAAACGGTCTTCTGGCTAATCATCTCAAACTTTGGAGTACTGGTATGCTGAGAATGTGCAACTAGGCATATACTCCTACTGCTTCACCTTTAGTTCTAAAATTAGTTTATGAATTTTTTACATGCATTAGAGAATACAGGAGGCGAGGACGTCTAAAAGAAAGCCCAAGACGAACGTTTATGAAAGAGCCTACAGCTGCTGAATTGAAATCCGTCCGTGATATTGAACTGATTGTACATGATAGGACGGAGTTGAGGAATAGACTGCGAGTCCTATGCGACATATAATAGCAAAACAGGATAATGAATAAATAAGAAATCACACTAAATAGAATATATCAAAAGAATACTCAGTTCTTTTATCGTAAAATTGCGGTGTATAAATCGATCTGGCCTACCTCACAGTTTCTAGCTCAGAATTCTATTTAGGCCTTTACTTTACGTATATGTAGACCCTACGACATACAGTTGGTTATAAGTGACCCAAACCTTAGATCTGCTGGTAAATAAAGTCAGGCGACAGGAAACAACATCCTGTGCCAAAGCTAGAGACAATAACTCGTGCCAAATCAACATCAGGTCACATTATTTACCTGTTTATAGAAAAACTAACTGCAATACAGTGGAACCTAGCTTAACGAGCATAATTCGTTCCAGAATCATACTCGTTAAGCGAAACACTCGTTATGTGAAACAATTTGTCTCATATAAATTAATGTAAAATACTATAATGCGTTCCATGTCGAAAAAAATTACTCACAAAATGCTATGTATAAGGTTTATTCAAAGAAAATTATATGCATATAGTTAAGGAGAGTGAATCATCTTCATCTTTTCTTCAAACGCGAAACGAACCCACTAGAATTTGAAATTGATTTGCAGAAAAAAAAATTTTTAAGGCGAAATAATTATGATACATAGCTAATTCATTTTTTTTTTAAACTAGAAAGATGTCCAGAGACATTTGTTTCTGCCGACGCTTCAAAATTTGGCGAAAGTGAGACACAGCATTATCATTAAATATATTTGCAACGGGCATAGCCATTTCCCTATTAGGGTGATGCTTCTCAATGTAAGATGCAACAGTTTGCCATGCTTTCAGCATTTATCTTATTTCGCCAGAAGATTGCGCTTTTCTGTTACATCCTCCCCCTCCTCATTTGACAAACTTTCCTCCAAAACCTCTTGCTGTGAAACACAATGCAACTCGATAAGCTCTTGGGTGGTCAGCTCCTGGCTTTGCTCTTCCACAAGCTCTTCGATATCACTGTTATCCACCTATAATCCGATGATAGTAGCCAAAGACACAATCACGTTGACTACAGGTTCCACACGTACGTCTCGAACCCCTCAAAGTCACAAATCGACAACGCTCTCCGGCCGAAGCTTCTGCCAAGCAGAAGCTAGGGTTCTCCTGGTAACCCCTTCCCCCGCCTTGTAGATCATCTTGAGGCAGGCAATGATGTGGAAGTGATTTTTCCAAAACTCTTTGAGAGCGAGGTTGGTCCCTTCAGTCACCTGAAACCAATGCTCGAAGAGTGCTTTAGTGTAGAGCTTCTTAAAGTTAGAAATAACTTGCTGGTCCATAGGCTGGAGTAACAGTGTGGTGTTGGGAGGCAGAAACTGGATCTTGATGAACTTAAATTCTTCAGAGAGGTCATCTTGAAGGCCTGGAGGATTCATGTACATATAACACAATGTAACACAAGCTTGAGAAAACGTGTGATCACAAGCGACACTACGATACTACTGGAACGAGTGCTAAACGCAGACTGATGTCACATGCGCACAATTTGGCGTAGATTTGAAAACTCGACTTATAAGCTGCAAGTTACTTTATAGCTGTCGCCTTGACAGTCGTCACGGTCAGTAGGTGGGGGGGGGGGGGGGGGGGGGGGGGGTTGGTGTGAAAACTCGACTTATAAGCTGCAAGTTACTTGATAGCTGTCGCCTTGACAGTCGTCACTGTCAGTCGGTGGGGGGGGGGGGGGTGAGGCGTAGGTGTGAAAACTCGACTTATAAGCTGCAAGTTACTTTATAGCTGTCGCCTTGACAGTCGTCACGGTCAGCAGGTGGGGGGGGGGTGAGGCGTAGGTGTGAAAACTCGACTTATAAGCTACAAGTTACTTTATAGCTGTCGCCTTGACAGTCGTCACTGTTAGCAGGTGGGGAGGGGGAGGGGGGGGGAAGGGGTGAGGCGTAGGTGTGAGACCTCGACTTATAAGCTGCAAGTTACTTTATAGCTGTCGCCTTGACAGTCATCACTGTAAGCCGATCGGGGGGGGGGGGGGGGGGGGGGTGGGGGGGGGGGGTGAGGCGTTGGTGTGAAAACTCGACTTAATAGCTGCAAGTTACTTTATAGCTGTCGCCTTGACAGTCGTCACTGTCAGTCGCTTTGGGGGGGGGGGGGGGGGGGTTAGGCGTAGGTGTGAAAACTCGACTTATAAGCTGCAAGTTACTTTATAGCTGTCGCCTTGACAGTCGTCACTGTCAGTCGGTTTTGGGGGGGGGGGGGGGGGGGTGAGGCGTAGGTGTGAAAACTCGACTTATAAGCTGCAAGTTGCTTTATAGCTGTCGCCTTGAAAGTCGTCACTGTCAGCCGGTGGGGTGGGGGGGGGGGGGTGAGGCGTAGGTGTGAAAACTCGACTTATTAAGCTACAAGTTTACTTTATAGCTGTCGCCTTGACAGTCGTCACTGTTAGCAAGGGGGAGGGGGGAGGGGGGGGGAGGGGTGAGGGGTCGTAGGCGTGTGAAAACTCGACTTATAAGCTGCAAGTTACTTTATAGCTGTCGCCTTGACAGTCGTCACTGTCAGCAGGTAGGGAAGGGGGGGGGGGTGAGGCGTAGGTTTGAAAACTCGACCTATAAGCTGCAAGATACTTTATAGCTTTCGCCTAGACAGTCGTCACTGTCGGCCGGTGGGGGGGGGGGGGGGGGGGGGGGAGGGTGAGGCGTGGGGCGTAGGGTGTGAAAACTCGACTTATAAGCTGCAAGTTACTTTATAGCTGTCGCCTTGACAGTCGTCACGGTCAGCAGGGGGGGGGGGGGGGATTTTGTTTCTAACTGTTACCAGGTTTTAGTTGCCACATAAAATAACTTAGCATTGCTCGCCACTGAGTAGCCCTGAAAAGGACCCTTGCAGTGTTGATGCGATCAGTAGAGACAGATGCATATACACTGTCTCTCTCGACCGACGACTAAGTCGTCTACTGGCCAGCCAGTCGACGACCAGGTCGCCGATATGTTGTCGTCTTCTTAAGAGATTGTGGTATTTTTTACAGTCAGGCCTAACTACACACCGGTTGAGCTTTTATTCACGCTTTCTGAGGCTGGTCTACGTCAGAGGTGTCACGTTGGAATGTTTTCTTCGAAAAAAACAAAAAAAAACTCTCTCGTTGGACCTAGGCTTAGATGTTGGTAGTGAGATTTTAGTTAGTTCCAGTTCTAGATGTTCTGAGTTCGTTAAAAGCTGTGTCGTCGTGCAGTATGGAACACGCGACATCGGCGCTGATGTAAATGGAGAAAAGACATGACACCACTCTGATCTAGGCCAGCCTGAATGAAAGCCCATTTACGCTATGTTTGGGCAGGACTCCGTAGAAAAGGATCGACATTTCTGAAGTACTTTTCCAACAATTCTGTGTATGACGTTTATGAAAACGGTTTCTATGATTTGTTTCTGTTATTTAAGAAAAAAATACATAACCGGATTGAAGTTTTTATCGTGATCATGCAAATGACAGTGATAAAAATGGTGATGTCTTAAATATACTGATGATAAAGGCTTACTTTTCATTGTGTTTTCATCATATGGGGTGCTGCGTGAGTTAAGAATATCAATTTTTGTAACGTCGGTAGAGCACGGGGAGGTTATCGGCTTTCCCATTTCCGTAACACCCACCAGAATTCTTGCTTGGCTGTAGTCGTAAGTTGGGTTAAAGGCCCTAATCTGGGCATTCCTGACCTCAGCCTGAAAAAAAAGTTCAACCCATTAGCTACCATAAGTCAATAACCAGCTAAATATCATATAAAGGCGGGACGGTTAGAGATGGTTAGAGTATAAACTACTTACTTTTTTAAAATGTCCTATAACGTTGTTACGTAAGCTTCTTGTATTCCATCCAGTCAGACTGAACACTTTATCTCATCAGCTGCATTACTTACTCTAATCATAGCTCCGTCCCAATATGGGACACATTTTGTGTATGTGTGTGTGTGGGTGCGTGTGTGTGTGGGTGTGTGTGTGTGGTATGTGTGTGTATGTGTGGTGTGTATGTGGTGTGTGTGTGGTGTGTGTGTGTGGTTATTTTCCCCCGGGGTCCCTAATATAACGTAATGGTTAAAGAGGGTTTCTAGGACTTGCACTTCAGGGATTCTCATCCGAATGGTGACAGTTTGTGTCACAGGATATTATCGCTTGTTATGCGTTTCTGGTAGGGGTTGGGCATCACTCAATCCGCTGCATTGCCTTCCTATCCCAAATCATACTGTTATACGAACTATGCTTGTATGTGTGTGTGGATCAATACAAATTAATTATTTTCTCTGCCAGTAGTGTCCTGTCATATTTGTGAATCCAGTAATTACTGTTTCATGCAACTCCTCCACTCTATGTCTGTGTGCCTGTGTGCGTTCGTGCGTACATGTGTATGATGTGTTTGTGTACGTGCATCCGTTTGTATGGTGTGTGTGTGCGCGCGCACACATGCGTGCGTGCTTTCGTGTGCATAATGTGTCTGTAATAATGATTGTTAAGTGCAGTTCGGATCCGGATAGGCACTAATCCTCCAACGCAGTTTTCCTAATGCTAAATATTAATAGCGTTGAAATTGAACTAGTCAGCTTTGCAAACTGCTAACTATTTAGAAGAAAATGTTGATCAAATCTCCGTCTGTTTGCCTTTCTGTCTCCTTGTCTATATCTCTCTTCTTTCTCAATCTCTTTGTCTCTCCCCTTTTATCTCCTCCCCTGTCCTTTCTTCTCTCTCTCTATCCTCTCTCTCTCTCTCTCTCTCTATCCTCTCTCTCTCTCTCTCTCTCTCTCTCTCTCTCTCTCTCTCTCTCTCTCTCTCTCTCTCTCTCACTCTCACGCTTTCTCTACAACGTGTAGGTGGCTTTGTGAGTGCATTTTCTCGTCTAGTCATGAACCCACTGCTAGCATACAACCTTTAAGCAAATATACTCAACGTTCGTCTCAGGGTTTTCTTTGGGCGTCTTCGCCTCCCTTTATTTCCCATTGTAATGTCTGTTTGGTGATTCTCTGCTGGTTTCTTCTCAGGATGTATCCAATGTTGGGCTATTTTCCCTGTCTCATAACTGTTGATACTAGTGGCTACCCAGACATTTCTCTTACTTCTTCCCTCCTTTTGAATTCGGCCCATGGTAATTTTATAATTTTTCTCAGACCTTTCTTTTTAATGCATCTAACTTTTGTTCCATATCTTTGGTGGTTCTCCAACTTTCACCTGCATATGTTAACATTAAAAGAGCATTAGAATTGAAAAAACCTAACTTAGTTTTAAAACTATAGAATTTAAAGTTCTATATTTTGTTCAAACTTTTAAAAGCTGTTGATGCCTTGTCAGTGCGTGTCAGAAATTTGTTATTTGTATTTCCCTCATCAAAATTACTACTCACATAAGTAAGTTAGTCTGACACTTTAATTACTGTTGTCACCAGTGTTGCATCTGCTTGATCTGTTGTTAGTGTCTTCATTATGTTTGTCTCTTGATTAACTAATTTGTTCTCAAACTCTTGATGCTATATTTGCATGTCATTGCTGTTTTTACTTAGCAGTAAGCAAAATCAAGATCGTCCATCTAAATTTTCTCCATGCAGTCAATACCGGTGTTTCCAACAGAACATTTTTTTTCATCACCCAGTCAACGGTTATGCCAAATAACGGAGGGGGGGGGGGGGAGGTGTTAAAATGCATCTATATTTCACTCTAGTATCAACTACAAACCAATTACTTAAACCATAGTCTGTTCGCACTGCACACTCACATAAGCTGGGTGTGTGTGTGTGTGTGTGTGTGTGTGTGTGTGTGTGTGTGTGTGTGTGTGCCTGCATGTGCAAAATCACCAAGAGTCGTTTAGACCTGTGGGAAACTATTCTATAGTAAAACAGCGTAAGAAAAAACAAAGTTGGAGCAAGCAAGTGTCCTGGCAGTGAGATACATTATTGCGCATTTTACTTTTCGTTATCAAAGAGATAAACTGTATTTTGTACTTTCTAAGCATGTGGTGATTCATAGTGTACTATCTAATATGAACTACACTAGTATAACGTGCTCCCATGAGCATAGGTAACGTAGTCACTAGACGCTAATCAACAGCCCGAGGGTCTTTGGTTCAATTGTACACCAAATTGATTTGGGGGGGGGGGGGGCACGGGGTGAGTGGGGGAGGGGGGGGGGGAGCGCTGACTTTTCTCCACCTAGCCTGAAATGAGTTCTAGGCAATGTCATTAAAGACAAAAGCGACTGTTGTGGTGTGGTATGGTGTGGTATGGTGTGGTATGGTGTGGTGTGGTGTTTTACATCACCCATTGAATGCTGACTTATCTGTAAAAACATTACTATAGCATAATATGCTAACGCTCGCCTGTGGATCGGCATGTCGTGGGTTCAGATCCTGACAGAAGCGAACTGACTACAAAATTATCTTGGCTCCCATGTGGACCCAGACTTAACTGGGTACTAAATAAGTTCCTGGGAAGTAAAGGGCACTAGCATGATGTTAACCCCACTGGGCTATAAAAAAATAAGAACTCCACAGGGGAGCTTGCATAGCAAGGGTCCACTGTCATCAGTAGAAAGGTCTTTCGTCGACGAATGTTTCGGCTAATTACATCTAGTAGTGCACCCTCGCATTTCATCCTTCCGGCATGCATTCTCAACCCCGTGTAGCTTTTCCCACATGTACATTGACAGCCCGGTCGTTTGGCAATAATCTCGATCCGGCGACTGGTCGGGTCGTTACCATTAGCATCAGTAGAGGTAGGTCTTGTATATCGCTCTTTTTCGAAGGACCCTGAGGGAATATTCCATTTAGGGTTACAGCTTTCGCAATTAGTTTATTGTACTGGGGTAGGGATGATCAGTCCGGTCCTCAGTTGACCCTCTGTTGCCAGATGGCCAGTTTACACCACGGCAGTGCCGGGGTGCCAGTCTTTGCAGGGCGTCAAAAAGGTCTATCCCGATAGTCACCAGTCTATCCTGGTTGTGTGTGGGTTAACCACGTACAATACGAAGAACTCCACATGGGAGCAGGCACAGCAAAGTCCACCCTCATCAGTAGAAAGATCCTTTGCCGACGATTGTTTAGGCCCATTACTCCCTAGACAATCTCAGAAAGTGGGCTCCACCTGGTCATGACCTCGATCTTCCAATTCCCCCCTGCTGCCCTTGTTTGGACTCGACAGGAACAAAACAATATAGCTGCTTTGCAACAGGTGTTGTGAGATTTGATGTTATATATAATAATATATTATTGTATATTAATAATGTTACAATAAAAGATAAAGGTCTAGTCCATGTGTCTAATACGCCTAAAGGCAGGATAAAGGCTTCTCCTTTACTCTCATAACATGTCTACTGTAACAGTGATTTGAAAAAAATAAAAACAGTTTTTTACTTCGTTACTTCTTGTAGGTTCCACGTTTTAGGGCAGAGCCTTGCTGGGCGGTCGTCAGCTTGACAATTTCCGGCAGCGTTGTTAAGGTTAGGATGCTGGGTGACCCAGACATTTAAAAAAAAAAAACGTCATCACCTTACCTAGGATCGATACTGGGTCTCCTT
Organism: Candidula unifasciata; assembly: GCA_905116865.2. NCBI lineage: Eukaryota > Metazoa > Mollusca > Gastropoda > Stylommatophora > Geomitridae > Candidula > Candidula unifasciata. The sequence goes on from CAJHNH020005445.1 coordinate 732,985, forward strand.
CATGGAAGCCCAACATTCTAACATTTTTTTCCCCTCCACCAACCGTTCCTTACTTTCCTATTTAACCTAACATATTCTCACCTGTACAATGCCATCAACTAGAGCCAGCAAACCTTCAGATCTCTCCCATACAACAGACAGCATAACCCATGAGCCAGTAGTCAGTAGAAATGTAGTCTGCCATAGCTTTTCCTGGAGAGCTACGCCCAACGTTATTTGATCCGCATACTTCTTGATGATGAAAAACCTAACGGGAAAATAAAGGTAAATTTTGGGGTAAATTCAAGATGATCCACTTCATTGTACTGATTGTATCCCATACGGCTCGTTTTCTCTTCCCATAGTTGGTGGTGGTCACCATCCGAAAGCTTCGCACTATAGCGGAGACCCCGGGGGGGGGGGGGGAGGGTGGGGTAGATGAACGTAAGGCTTACCCGAAACAAAATATATTAATAAGGTAAAGGACCCGTTTCCACGCCTTGGGGCACACTGGACAAACAGGCATAGAGCTATGTTTTATAGACCAATCGGCACTTAGTGGTTGATGGGGTCAGCATCCCACCGACTGCCTTGACTTTCCAGGGCTGCTCCTCCTTCCTATTCTAGGCTAAGTTGGAGCCACGGACATTAAAAAACAAAACAAAAAACATGATTCCGTCATGAGCCGAACCCACAACCTTTCGATCCGCAGGCGAGCGTTTAACTGCTACACCATGCTCAAGTAAAAAAAATAGAGAGAAGTCGCGATGATTCAGTGGTTAGTGCGTTTGACTAATGGGACAGTGGGGCAAGTTTTCTTTTTCCGCCTTGCGTTCGGTTTCTTCAGTCGTCATGTAGGTTCAGTAATATAGCAAGGTCAGATAGTGCACAGTGCGGGAAATATCTTGTCACTTCAACGGCTTTGCAAGGTCAGGTGGTACCCGGTGCAGAAATTTCCGGTCATTTTCAGTGGCATTGCAAGGTGAGGTTGTACCCGGTGCAGAGAATTTCCTGTCACACCGTAGGCACACACAGACACACTCACGCACATTTGTGAACTTGGTCGGTGTGCTGTTGACCACATCACCCATCAAGTGCCGATTTGTCGGTAACACATTTTGACTAACATGATATGCCCAATGCTTTTTCTGTGGATTCAGGGAGGCCTATTGTGTGGTGGCAAGCTTGTCCTAAAAGGCGACAAATTAGGGGTGTTAGCGTCGAAGTCATAGTGCCAATAATGAGAGGCGAGAAACCAACAGTCTGCACACAATTAAACATGCAGACTCAAGTTCTTCTTCTTCTTCTTCTTCTTCTTCTTCTTCTTCTTCTTCTTCTTCTTCTTCTTCTTCTTCTTCTTCTTCTTCTTCTTCTTCTTCTTCTTCTTCTTCTTCTTCTTCTTCTTCTTCTTCTTCTTCCTCTTCTTCTTCTTCTTCGTCTTCGATTTCTTCGTTTTGTGTCAATAGAGTATGGGCTCTCTTTCAGCTATCTCGTAGTATATCGCCGACCTGTCTATGACATTCTGTATTACGCAGCCAAATTTTCAGCGAGATTTTTAGCTTGTTGGAGACGAACCCTTCTAATGCCCCACCTGCAACAGACACCCAAACTAGTGGTGCTCTTCTTTGTCTTCATTGTTTTCATGAGTCGCAGTAATGCACAGCCATATCGAATATTTTCACCCACAGGCAGTTCCTTTTATCATTCAATTACCTCTGTGATTTTCAAAAGCCGCGGACAGGCTTGAAAGTATCACACCTCTATTCAAACGACATTATACAGACACTGAAAGAATTGACACGACGCTTCACATTATAACACCAAGGCGACAACAAAAACAAGGGAAAATAAAGAAGGGATTTAGAATACAGGGACGACATGTAAAGACAATTTATAGAAGAAAACAATATATAAGATTTCAAGAATATCAGCCAGCCCTGTAACGTTTTTTGGCCGAACTCACAAAATCGGAAACTGTACACTTTATGCACACACAAAAAAAAAAAAAGACTTGTAAATAGCATATACTGGAAATAAAAGCGGTCATAAGATTATTTTTTTTTTTAAATAGGAAATGTCTCTGATAAACAAAAAAGTTTTAAATTGGAACTCGTTTGATTATGAATCTGTTCAACTTATTCAGCGAAAAAAAAATATCGACAGGAAAAAAATGCCAGGTATCTCA
>CAJHNH020005445.1:737648-742648 GCA_905116865.2 Candidula unifasciata
ATACCAATCGTTAAAGTTGGTAGGTAGGTGGTAGTTGTACCTCCCCAGGACATAACACAAGCGATAAACACCCGGTGACACAAAATGCCACCATGCGGATGAGGATCACCCATGGAGAGGTCCCAGAAACCCCTTTCAGCCGTTAGGCTATATCTATGGCTAGGCCATATATATGCCCCGACTATATTCAGGGCCCCTGGGAGAAGCCAAGGTAGGGTTTCATGTAACAAAAAAATTGCATCCCACATGGGGACGACTTTGGGTACTATATATCAATAAATTAAAAAAAATATATATTAAAGGCTAGTAGGCGGATTAGTGAAATATTATGTAGACACGATGGAGATGTAGTTTTATAGACGAATGATGATATCACTCTGGGCAGATACAGCAAAGAATAACGAAGGTGTCTTGAAAGAAACCGACCCATGAAATGAACTGAAGGTCTTCATTCATTAGATGAGACAATCTAAATTCTTTAGTCATGAAATGAAAAAGAGAAAATTGGCGTATATTGTGACTATGGGAAAGATAAAGGGGAAAAGGGGCAGAGGGAGACCAAGAGAGAAGATACTGGCATGGAACAATCATCTGTCAGAATTGATTGAAAGTGCACGAGACAGTGATTATGGATAATGCCCACCAGCACCTCACAGCAGGAACTATAAAAAGATGCCAAAGAAGTGGGTTGACTTCAGTGCACTGGATTTTCTCCTATACCTTTCGAACTCTATTACCACATCTGCTGGTCGCGCATGGAAGAAACCTTAAGACTTTTTTAAAGTGTTTCTCCTCCTGCATAGCCGTCTGTATGCTTACCACATCAAAAAATTAGGAAATCAAATAGATACAATCCTGGCCACACCGCCCAATAGCCATTTGGCATAGTTATACTGGGACTCCACAAAAAAGTTACGAACTAATCTATAGTCCACTGTGAATCTCAAGTGGCAGTTCTTAGGGATCTCCGAAGTGTTTGCAGTAGTCATCGAAGAGCCGATTTAGAAACACAACTCTTGACCTTTAGAAATTAATGCAAATGACCTATCTCTACACCGCAGAGAAAATAAATTTAAACAAAAAACACACACAATTAAGAAAAACCAATTTTTGACTGTCCAGAAAATCTCTCAAACAGGCCAGAATACAAACTCATTGATGGTCTGTCTTCCTCGGGAAATAATATTAGATTCTAGATTCTAGCTGCTGTTTCACTAGCACACTGCTTGCACGCACTTCCTACTCTTCCAATCATGCTTTTTTTTTTTAACGTATGCACAAACTCCGAATTCCTGCAGTTTTATGCGTGCTGGCTTTAATCTAACATCATCCCCCTTATATTTCCTTCATATATAGTCTGCAGAATGTCGACCTTATCCATTATGAGTGTTTTGACGCCTTCTGTTGTGAAGCCAAATAATCAAGCACTGCCTCAGTTGACTCACAGCTATACACTTCATAGGGCAGTTTTTGCCTCGTCCTCTGTCTTTATACTTGAAGACAATTTCTTCTTCCTTGACATTTCTCTGAAAACCTGGGCAACATGTTCACCCGAATGTGCAGTACATTGTCCGCTATTGGGTCAACCAGTCTGCTTGTTTTCTCAAACCCATTATTTGCACCTCTACGTCTGCCAGGCCTTTAAATCAATTTCTACATTCTCTTTCTAATGTGATGAAGATCTAGTTTGAGTTTTTCTGAAACGGAATCAATACTAACTTCTAGTGACACAATATCAAGATTAATAATTTTAAAAAAAATGTGTAAAGTAGCATTACTTATTTCAGTCATCATCATCATCATGTAGCAGGTCCTTGGCAGAACTTTGCTCATCACGGTCTGCTTTAAAGAAACTGGGTCTCTTGCTAGCTCTCCCGCCTACTGCACTTTCGAACCTAAGAAATCATTTGTACCCCTCCCCCCGTGTGGGTTCCGGGGCCCCATTGTGGGGGAAAACAAGAATAGACCCACTGCCTCCCCAAAAGCATGTCGTAAGAGTCGACTAATTGGGGAGCTTCCTTTGAAGTCGGAGTGCATCTGCCGGAGAGGTAAGGAACCAACAGTCTGTATTCAAGAGAATGAGATCTGTAAAACTGATGCACACGCAGCACTCGGGTTCTGGAGCAGGACTGCAGTTCAGTAGTGGACGAGCAACCAGAACTTTCCGCCAGAGTGTACAGCTGGTGAACGCGAAGAAGAAGATTTGTACCGTGTGGCTATTTTCGTGCTGGTGGGCTCCTGCGCCTACTTCCTGGCACTATGCCATCTGCTAATAATATGTTTAATCCACTGTGGCGTTGGATACGGCCAAAATGTTTCAGTTTCCGAGACAGGATACTGATTCTTAGCCAGTCTTCCTTTAGTTCAGATATCTCCTTAATTGCTCAAACACATATTACATAAAATATGCGACATATCGCAATTAACATTTTTCTCTAACTTTTGCATATTCTCCTTCGGTTTTCATGTGCCCTGTTATTTGTTGCCTTCCGTATTTTCTCCATAATTTCTTCCGCCTCGTATTGCTTGTTTTATTTTGACTGTGCCTGTCTGTTATCTCTGTTGTCTTGTCCATTGAGTTTTATACTTGCAGTTTATATTGTATTCAGCTCATTGAAACTTTTGAAGAATTTCTGCTGTATTTGTGCGCGCCTTTTTCAATTCACTCCGTTGAGCTTTCTTGTCACAGTTTTTGTTGTGTTTAGTACTTTTTGAAATGGGCTAAGAAGTAGACAAGGGGCAAGGGAAGACAGAGATAGAAAATGCTGGACAGTTTGACATCGTAGCACAGAAGATCATTTATGTCAGAACTGACTGAAAGTACACGAGACAGAAGGCTATGGATAGACATGACTAGTAACACTGGAAAGCAGTCTCTCCAGTATGCATCACCTTTTGGACAAAAGCCACGAAAGCATCATACATCATAACTTACCTATTACAACATGGGTTTCCAAGTATTTACATAACTTAACTTACCTATTACACAGACACACACAAGTAACACACTGGTCAATCTGCTTGCAGTCATGGTCATTGTCTTGAGTTTGCTGCAGCAATTGCTTGATTCACTTCAGTATTTTATTCCATGAAAGTGCCCCGGTTTACTGCTAGAGAAGGTATACTGAGAAATAGAGAATACAGTTTTTGCATACACACACACCCACACAGACCAAAAAAAAAAAAAGAATTGTCGAAAGTAGCGTAGACCGAATACTCTTCTTCTTCTTCTTCGCGTTCACCATCTATAAACTCCGGTGGAAAGTTATGGTAGTTCATCTATTTCTAGACGTTTGTCTTGTTCCAGAACTTGAATTCTGCGTGCACATCCGTTTTACATACCTTATTCATTTGTAAGTAGACGGTTGGTTCTTCGCCTCTCAGGCAGATGCACTGCCACTTCGAAGAAAACTTTCAGTGTCTTTATCTTGCCATTTAATTCTAATATCTAATTAGTTTTCTTTCTAGCTATATAGCAAACAAACTTATCAACGCCAGTGTCTTAAACTTAACTTTTCACTCTCAGATTTGATAATTTTTGCTTTTTAAGTAAAAATTAAGACACCTTTCACCGTTTGTGTCTTTAACTTAACTTTTCACTCTCAGATTTGATAATCTTTCCTTTTAAGTAAAAATTAAGACACCTTTCAACGTCAGTGTCTTTACTTTGACTTTTGATTCTCAGATTCAATTATCCTTCTTTCTAATTAAATAGTTAAGACACCTTTCAACGCCATTGTCTTCGCCTAGATTTATGATTCTCAGATTTGATTAACTTTCTTTTTAAATAGATAACAAACAAACTTGTCAACGCTTGTGTCTGTACCTTGACTTTCAATTCTCAGATTTGATCAGCTCTCTTTCTAAGTAAATAGTAACGACACTTTTCGACACCATCGACTTATCGTGCATATATAGCTAGAGTCCTTTTTTTTTTTTTTTTTTTACTGATCGTCAATCGGTGGGTAGTGATGTGGTCAAATTACTTCCCATGACATTTCCTTGTATCCGTTTTGGGCTGGCTGGATTTAGGAGGCAAGGTCAATTGTTTAAAAAGTACCCGCCGGGAGGAAGGGTCAAACCTATAATTCATGAAGTGTCTTTAATTTTTCTTGTATTGTTCATCTTTACGTGAAGAGGGGTGGGGTAGTGGGGATTGGGTTTAAACCCACTACTCTCTGAGCGTGTCGAGAAAATACGACTAATTCATTTTTTGCTGAAATAAGATGTGCTGTGCCGAAGGGCGCAAATATCGCCTTACCCCTGAATAAATGTTGGATGGTCGTTGGAGACACGGAGTACCTTTTATGCCAGTGCGAGCCACCTTTGATTACTAGGGGAAACCCTAATAGAGACATGAGATAGACGCGTCTTGTGACAGCCACCTGTGACAGCCACATGTGCGAGAAATTCAAGCTTGGCCATTCAGAACTTTGCCTATGGAAGAGCCACCTCCACAGCACTGAACATGTGCCCCAGACTTACTCTCTACATGCAGTAGAGAGATCCAAGATTTCGACAGTAGAATTCCAATGGAATGCACACTGTATGGAACAGTGAAAAACTTGCGGTTGCACCACGGACTTCCTAGAGCATGTCTCCTTCTCATCTGAAAACCACTGGCAGGGAAAAACAAAAAGATGAAGTCCCAATAATCCATTAGGAATAATAAATGTTCACATATTTTTATGAGACAAAGAGACTGACGTGTGTATAATCAGTGCGATAAGGGAAAGGTTAGCATCTACACATTTAGACATTTGCTGCGGGAGACGGAGCATCTATGGGTATGCATGGTGTGCTATGATGTAAATTATGAAATTAGTAATCATGATCAAACTATTGTTTTCTATGTGAGTTTAAACTAGGATACAAACAGTCTTCATCATCGTTATCTACATCCTCTTGAGCAGTCTGTATGAGTCATGGGACTCATAGTCTGATCAGCCATTCCGTTCAATCCTGTATTTTGTAATGTGAAAAAAGACATTTACATTCAT
>CAJHNH020005445.1:747648-752648 GCA_905116865.2 Candidula unifasciata
GCACTCTGAATATAATTAAACCAGATCTGTAAAAGGATGCTTAGTTATTTAAAAATATCCAACCTTCAGATGACGTCACAGGGCAGCCCAACATTTTAGAGGGTGGTAAGACTGGGTTTCCCGGCTTTCTTGTGCTTTTAACGAAACCAAAACATCTAGAACTGGCCCTACCCCAACCCAACTATGACCTACGAGAGACTGCAGCCTAGGTCCCACGACTGATTGCAGCCTAGGTCCCACGGCTGCATGCAGCCTAGGTCTCACGACTGCATGCAGCCTATCTACCACCCCCTGAAATATTAGACCGTCCCGTGACCTGGGGATTTTCCCTGTTTGGGATAGGATATTTATAAGGCACATGATGCTCAAGCAAAATTCAAGTTCTGGCACAAGATGAAAGTCGTGAAGTGGACGATAAACGAGAACTTTCCGCTTGAGTTTAAAGCCTGTGAACATTAAGGAGAAGAAAAGTAAGAATAAGACAGCAATAAGTGTCTGAGATGAAGAGGGAAAAAAGAGTTTTGGGAAAGAAAAATGTTGCGTGATAGTCGTGAAAATACTCAGATGCTCATAGTCAACATATGAAATATGCATCGCCTCAACCCTGGAATCTGAAAACTTCCAAGACTGATACCTCATTCGCGCTGTCCTGACAGGTTGTTAAAATATAGAAGCCCGCCAGACCGTTATGAGTGCTCTGTTATTCAGTAGGTTGAGTACATAGAACAGTGGTGACTAAGTTATTTATGTTTGTGGTAAATCGGGACTGCGGAGTAATTTCTTGTTAACCATTGTTCTGAAGCTTGGATAAGTCAAAATAACGCATCTTCTAGACTCTAGTCTGGTTTCGTACATTGTCCTGAGATTCTCCGTGTTTTATGTAGAGGAATATTCTAGAGCATCTTCACTGGTTCTAACCTCGCCCCAATTTGGGTCGCAGTTTTTTTTAAATTATTTTAAAACCTCATCCCAGCTGTAGTCGGGGGTCCTAATATAACTTAACGGTTGAGCGGGGTTTCTGGGACTAGTACCCGGTTGATTATCCTCCGAATAGTTGCACCATGTTTCACCTCGTGTTTATCGCTAGTTGTGCGGTCGTGGTGGGGTTGAATGTCACTCAGTCCTCTTCAGTAGTCAGTGTTTCCTGTTCTATGTGTTCACGCTGAATTTTGTAGAGGGGGCTTTTACAAACCCCGACATCCTACTTGGGTACTTAATTTATAACTTACCCCTGACGTCACGACTACGTCACGGTAGACATTGCCAATAAATTCTAGGGTTTTCAGGTTGTAGTTTCTCGCGATTTATCTACAGCCAAGTTTAGGGTTAGGGTTAGAAGACATTAGATGAACACTAAAAAACAGCACCGCACAACAGCACACTTGCACTCTTTGAAATAATGGACTGTCAGGTCAGCTGTGGATTTCCCACAGGAATTTCGTGTTTGGGGTACGTTATAAATTAAGAACCCCTACTTGTGCCAACGTCGTTCATTGGGTATGATACTATAGTGTGTTTCAAAACTCATGCCGTCACATTTTAACAAAAATCATCCGTACGAATCAACACGAATTTTGCACGTGACCTTAAAATTTCCTGTGTCGTTATGAATTTAAATTTGACAATTGCGCTCCAAAAAGGCGGACAGAGCAGTGCTCTTCTGATCAGACGGCTTCTGTTGCATTCTTTGTTTGAAACGTACTGGCGCTACCTTTCCTTTGCAGTTAACAAAGCAGTTGGGAAATCAGGTTGCATAGGCAATGCGTGGTCTCTCTCATAGTATATAGGCTTTTTACCATGCAGAAAAGGATCGTCGTGGACTGTGATACAAGTGCCTAATTATCAATAACACAATGGAATACTGTTGTCTGAAAATGCCCGGTAATTGACTTTAATTGTTTTGATGACGCCTTGATCAAGAGATTGAGTTTGTGAATTCGTTCATGTTTGTGGCAAAAATATCAGTGTCACACTGCTGAGATCATTTGCTTGTGAAAGAAGAGAACAGTTGTCCAGTGTCAACAGAACAGACAATTGTCATTCCATTTTCTTCTTTTCTCAGTTGATGTGCCTTACCCACTTCTCAAAAACGCACACTGGGCATCCATGTGGATTTGTTTGATTTTTAAGTAATCGGGAGGTCTTTGGGCTTCTGGTTCTTGAACGCGCGTGGTTTTTCCATTTACCAGTAACCAATGCAGTAAATACAGCATGAAGATCAATGCAAACAAAATTGAAACAATGCAAGTTAGTAGAACGTCTGACCCACTACACATCAGGATCAAGTTAGGGAGTTTGAATATCTAGGAACTGTGATCATGGAAGATGGTAGAATTGACAGAGAAACAGAAACCAGATGTCAGAAAGCATTTATATACTAATTGTCACCATTATTAAAACATCAAAGTATAACTATGACTTTAAAGAGACAGATTATAAACAGCATATTCATTCCAACATTAAGCTACCAGTGATAAACATAAACACTATCTAAAGCCCATGTACGCAAAATCACCACCTGCGAGATGAGACGCCTGAGAAAAGCAGCCAACCTAACCATCTGAGATCGAGTGAGTAATGAAACTATCAGGTAAATTGTGGGAACGACACCTTGTATTAAATTCACAGAAAAACAGCAGATCAAGTGGTTTGGCATTCTCGTTTGAATGCAGCAAGATCAAGTACCATCATGAGCACTACCTCTGACTGACTGGCTTTCTACCCCACTAGGACATCACACAAGCGATAAACACCCGATGACACAAAGTGCCACCATGTGGATGAGGATCGCCGTGGAGAGGTCCCAGAAACCGCGTTCAGACAATTGGCCATATTTATGGCCCGCCTATATTGCTGCGCTGCAAAAGCCAGGGTGGGGCTTCAAAAAACAAAAAATGTCATCATAAGAAGGACGAAACTGGATATTGACACCAAGCATTACATCTCAGAAGATCAGCTAAAAGAGCAAGAGGACGACTGCAGAAAATATGGGTCGTCAGCATTAAAGACTCTCTACGCCTTTGCGGCATGACAATAGCCAGGGGTAGCCAGAAGTGGTTTATGATGATGATGATGATGATGATGATGATGATGATGATGATGAGTAGTCAAGAGTTTTAATTTATTTTTGCCTGAGCTAGCGAAGGCATAACAGTTATATGTTCTTTTTAAAGTATTCTTTCGCGTTTGTCCCCCTTCAAGGAGAGGCTCCTGTCATTCATTGCCTTGAGAATGAGTTCGGACTCGTCAGCATTACAGTGGCTGTCATCCTTGATGCTCTCCCTTATAAAACCTACTTACAAAGATCCTATTACAATCACTGACTACCAGGTGTAGACAAAAGGAAGTGACGTGACTCCTAATGTCGCCTCATAGACTCTTTGAAAGTCTAATCTCGGCACTTCATTTGCTTCTCTGAGATCACAAGAAGTACGTCAGGGCCATTGCGCTTTTTAACCGCTCAAAGCACACAAATATACCTCTGATTATGACCAGGTGATCGAGCTATAGAAAGCATTTACTATTGTTTGTCATCGTCCAAGTGTTCAACATACAACTTACAGAGGTGATCCTCTGAGAATTAGTGGTCACCATCCCCTCAGTAAATAATAAAATTAACATAAGTAGGTGGTCAACATAGAGAGATGGTCAACTTTGGAGGTTAAACTGTACTTCTATTAAAAACAATAATGGCTTGAAAAGAAAAGTTGGCTTAGGCACTGTTCCTGTAAGAAGAGGCAGGAGTCGACCAAAACAATGTTGAAGTCATGGGAATCATATCCCGCTTCGTTGACCAGTGTGGCCAGTAAGACAAACTTGTGTTATAAAGAATCTCTCACAATTATCGCATGAGATTTCAGCACCATTGTTGCCATCACAACTACTTGCCTCGTTTCTTCTCGGCTCTTAGACTGCGAGAAATCCTTCTCTAATCTATCCCTATTCCCCTCCTAATTTTCCGCTCCATGCGATCCGTGGCATTCTCTTCCTTCAAACCCACCTCAATGTGTGTATCCTTTATGTCCTGTTCGCTGAAATCGTCAAATCGTAGCAGAGAGCCAACTAAGCGTACGCCACAAGAAAACATTATTAATAATACTAATTACTGAATATTATGATTATTAGAAAGATTATTCAAGGCATACTTATTTATTGGGGACGTTGCATTGTTTGGAGCTTCAAAATAATCCATGCTGGATTTATCAGGCAAGAATGGATTGCAAACCTTAAGCACTTCACGAATAGCTGCCCTAACTTTCATCTTTATGCTGGGTATACGGTCGTTAAAGGGAACGAGCGTATAGACTATCTTGCTGCCACTGCGGTTTCTAAGGCTGGTCTATTACTGGACGGAATTGATGTTATCAATGCCATGCGCTGAACTTACCGTACCGAGGAGCCCGCCTAAGGACATGACTCCGGATCCCTGTCTAGACTTTTGTGGTATTATTAGGCAATGTTTCGTTCAGTAGTTTGCCATTGCTTTCTAAACATGTCTGTGGCACATTTGAAAGCAACGAAAGTTGGTCTGCTGCCAGATCCCTCGCAGCAGGGTTCCAGACCAGTATCTCGGAATGATGAAGGGCTTTCGCAACGCTTTAACCACAGACGCCAGCAAGAGAATGATACAAATGATGGATTCATCTTGATGGCATTGTCGTAAAGAGCTACAGAAGTAAACATAGAACGGTAGGTTAGCAAGTTTCACCCACCAAGACATCACACAAACGACAAACACCCGATGACACAAAGTGCCACCATGTGGATGAGGATCGCCGTGGAGAGGTCCCAGAAACCGCGTTCAGACATTTGGCCATATTTATGACCAGGCTATATTGCGGCCCCTGGCAAAAGCCAGGGTGGGGCTTCAATTACCAAAAACAAAATGCGTCCTAAAACGACCTTTTTAGGACGGAATTTTTTTTTATTTTAAGCCCCACCCTGGCTTTTGCCAGGGGCCGCAATATAGGCAGGCCATAAATATGGCCAAATGTCTGAAC
>CAJHNH020005445.1:760148-792648 GCA_905116865.2 Candidula unifasciata
CTGGAAGTACAGGGCTAGAAACATATTTTATAGACGAGTCGGTACTTGGTAGGTGATGTGGTCAATATCATGCTGGCCGCCTTTACTTCTCTGGACTTCACCGTGTTCCTATATAATGCTGGGTCGACCTGGGAGCTAAATTAATGTAAAAAAAATTTGGTTCTGTCAAAACCTGAACTCACGACTTTCGGACTAGCAGCTGAGCTTCTAGCCGCTACATCGCGGCGGCTCCTGTGTGAATTTTACCCAAGAATTATTATAGAGACGGCGAAAAATAAAAGTCAGCAACTATTTGTTTCAATTAACCTATGTGTGTAAGTAAGTAAGTAAGTAAATTCTACCCCACCAGGACATTACTCGGAGCGACAAACACCCGGTAACACAAAGTGTCATCATGCAAATGAGGATCACCAGTGGAGAGGTCCCCGAAACCCCGTTCAACCGTTGGATTATATTAGGGCCTCCGTCAAAAGCCAGGGTGGGGCTTCAAAATAACAAAAAATTGCGTCCCACGCGGGGTCGACAAATGTTACTATGTGTGTGCTTGTCATTGTACTTTTATTTTATATTTTTTTTTTAAATAAGCTTTGAATATGTCAATGTATTTCTTATTCTAATAGGAGCATTGCCGAGCAGGGCACTCACTTACCCTAGCAATCTAAAAGTTGCTGAAGGCTCAGGATTCAGTCTAAAGCCATGTGGATGTGGAAAGCAAGGGGAAACTACCAAATTACTACCCCAAGAAGCTTATCACGAAAGACCGTGACGAGAGCGGCGTTTTGTAAAGGACCTGCTACATGCTGATAATTTCTTATTCTAATTGATATCTTCCCCAAGATATTACAATAAAGGTTAGATATCAAACATGATGTAACTGTTTTATTTTTTCTACAATTCTTTGTATAATCCTGGCCAGCGATGTTGGAAGTCATATCTTTCCAAAGCCTTCTGTTTCGTGTACTTTTAGTCCGTTGAGACACAGACGATTTTCTATCACATTATTTCTACCCTGCATCTTCTCAATCTCTCTCGCTATTCCTCTGCTTCTTTTCTCACAGTCAAGATCTACTTTAGTTCTATTTCTGATGTGACAAAAAAATATACGATCTACTTTAGTTCTATTTCTGATGTGAAAAAAAAAAAAAAAAAATACAGATTGTCTCTTTTGATAAGGGTGAACCGTGTGGTGTCCACCCGCCCACCCCCCCCCCCCCCCACCCCCGGGGGGGGGGGGGGTTAAAGACTTCTTGCATTACTTTAGAATGTCGCCATGGCATTTCGGCTAGACGCTCGCGTGCGGATCGGAAGATCGTGGGTTCGCCAGACTTTTAAAAAAAAATGTCATTGACTCCAATGTCGACCTAGCCTTGAGTGGATACCGGGTGCAGTCTCAGGAAGCAAAGACAGCCAGCGTGATCCTGACCACATTACCCATTTTGTGCCGATTAGTTAAAAAAATATAGGTCTAGCCCTACATGCCCTATACACCTAAAGGCGTGGAAAAGGTCCCTTTTCTTTACTTGCAATATTTTGTTTACGATTCCGGTCTGTTCTCATCATTCGTCTACAAAACCATCATTCTGATGCTCCCACATAACATCTTTCTGATCGGCTATCTGTCGACCAGTCATGTCCCTTTACCAAGCCTGGCTCTGTATGACTTCTTAGAACACTTTTCCTCGCCTGAGTTGACAGAGATACCAGTATAATGCATAGAATATTTCATATAATGTGAAATGAACCTTGTGCTTGAGTTATTCTATATTTGACTTCTTTGATACACCATTAACTGAAGGTTGGGTGGGGTGGGGGGGGGGGGGTGGTGTTTAAGAAAAGACCCACTGTCCCACATTTAAAAGCATGTCTTAAAATGCGACTAATTAGAAGCTTGGTGAAATCAATTGTTGGGGCGAAAAACGCAGATATCGCTGCCTAGCTATAAACCACAACACAATGTGGAAACCGCGAAACCTAATGAGGAATACAGTGAAACAAACCTCTTCCGCCTGAAACAGAGGCAAGGGCGAAATGTAAGAACTGTAAAATTTGCAGGCGTGTTTTATGTGGCACTGAAAGGAAATAGGCGTCAGAACCAGACCATGAAAGGAAATGAATCACTCAATCCATTTCATGAACCATATCTCAGTAGCGTTGGCCCCCCTGAAGGTATAGGATTTCAAAGGTACCGTGGCAAATCAGATGTGAAAGCTCAGCGTGCTGGAAGATCAGCTTGAATGAACCTGCTATAGTAGTTTCCCATCGGATTTCGACACGGTCATGTGCTCTTTGGCGGGATGGTCGCAGATTTTGCGGTTATTCCCAGCGTCCTGAATGGAAAGCGTTCCTTCCTCATTAAGTGGACATTTGGGCTATTGAAGGCGTGATATTAAACTGCGGGGAATTTCAGGATGTCCCATCGTCACATTGATGTCAGCCTCCAGTCTCTCTGACAGCGTCGCTACCACGAACAGTGACGTCCAGCTGAGAGCTTTTTCTGCTCGCAGTTTGTTGCGTGGCAACGTGTCTTCTCCGTGTGCAGTTTTGGTAGTGGCTAATGAATATTGGTAGTCTTGTGTCTGGTGTCGAATCTACGGTGAATGGGTCGAAAGCAGAGACACAGAATAAACACACACATTTCGAGGACAGATAAAATATTCGATGTTCATTGTTCCCCAAATCCGTGCTTTACAATGCTTAATATAGCTTAAATTCATTTTTTGTCATCCTTCTATTCCCTTATCCCCCCCCCCCCCTTTCCTCTCTCTGTGCCTCTGTTTTCCTCACAGCCTGAATTGTTGTTTTTCTGTCGATATATTCCTAGCCATTAAAATAATATCTATCTATCTGTAATCATATCTGCGTTTCTATCTATCTATCTATCTATCTATCTATCTATCTATCTATCTATCTATCTATCTATCTATCTATCTATCTATCTATCTATCTATCTATCTATCTATCTATCTATCTATCTATCTATCTATCTATCTATCTATCTATCTATCTATCTATCTATCTATCTACCTACCTACCTACCTACCTACCTACCTACCTACCTACCTACCTACCTACCTACCTACCAACCTACCTACCTACCTACCTACCTATCTATCTACCTATCTATTTTTCTACCTATCTATTTATCTATCTATCTATCTATCTATCTATCTATCTATCTATCTATCTATCTATCTATCTATCTATCTATCTATCTATCTATCTATCTATCTATCTATCTATCTATCTATCTATCTATCTATCTATCTATCTATCTATCTATCTATCTATCTATCTATCTATCTATCTATCTATCTATCTATCTATCGATCTATCTATCTAACTATCTATCGATCTATCGATCTGTCGATCTGTCGATCTGTCTGTCTGTCTGTCTGTCTGTCTGTCTGTCTGTCTGTCTGTCTGTCTGTCTGTCTGTCTGTCTGTCTGTCTGTCTGTCTGTCTGTCTGTCTGTCTGTCTGTATGTCTGTCTGTCTGTCTATTCGTCTGTGTGGTGCGAGTTTTATGTGTAGGTGTCTGTGGTGGGGGGGGGGGGGGGAGACAGAGAGACTATATCTCTGTCTGTGATAAAATCGATATGTAGTCTGTCTGTTTGTCTGCCCGTCCCTCCGTCTGCCCATCAGTCAGTCTCTGTCTGTCTGTATGTCTGTCTGTTTGACTGTCTGTCTGTCTGTCTGTCTGTCTGTCTGTCTGTCTGTCTGTCTGTCTGTCTGTCTGTCTGTCTGTCTGTCTGTCAGCCAGTCTCTCTCTCTCTCTCTCTCTCTCTCTCTCTCTCTCTCTCTGTATGTCTGTCTAACCTGCTTTCTGTATGTATGTCCGTCCAGCTATCTACTTACTAATCTAGCTAATGTATGTCTGTCTTCTACCTGACCATCTGTCTGTTGAAGCATCATTTTTTCTATAGGTCTATAGTTCTGTCCCTGTTTTTCTGTTTACCAAGATATGTGTCTTTCTGTACACTATTCTTCTTTGCTCTTCAGACAGCCGAAATGTCTGCATGCATCAACATTAAGCTTACCCACCAGTTGCTAATTCGCCTTTTCCTTTGCTCAGAGAAGGATGAACAGTGTCATGATCGGGGTAGGGGTGGAGATACGGGCAATGTGGGATCGCTGTCAAAGCACTAAATATTTGATTGTCATGATGTGCACACGGATCACAGAGGCCACATGAACTACCTGAAGTCAGGAAAAGTGAGCTCGGGTTTTGTACCGGCTGGAGACAGTCGTCGATCGGACCTCCTAGCGGACGGTCTGGACAACTGTAGTGTGGCCATGCCTCATGAATAATGGTTTTAGTTATTGAGTTAGATAGTGTTAGATGATATGTTGAATTATTTAGAACGATGTAGAAATGATGGAAAAATTAAGGTTAAAGTAACAGAGCTCAGCGTGTTGTATCTTCATCAGACTTTCTCGTGTGGATTGTGAGCGCATTCTGATGCAGTGTGTTCGTGTTTTCATGACCGTGATTGCAGTGTTAATGTACTTTGAGTGTATCCGCAATGAACTATGTGACATTCCATATAACTCTTAGTACTTATGAACCTTAGGGATTCGGAGGCAAATATGAGAGCAACGGTGCATGTCGGTCAGTGCAAGTTGACTGACATTTACAAACACGTGCTCTGACCTTCCACCCGCCTTTCGACCCCTGACGAACCGAATAACCCCCATCACATGACATAAGAATGTAGACTGTTTTTGTCTAATGTGGGCAATCAGTTCTCTTTGTGAGTCAGTTTCTTTCATAACATTTTCATTCAATGACCACTGATATGAACATATATGGTATGGTAACACGATGTGGCGCTGTTGGCGACCTAAAGGCCTTGAGTTCAAATCTAAATTTTACAAAATATGGGTCGATCTAATCTCAAACTGCCAATGGGAGATATCATTGAAAGTATAATTAGTCGGCATTTGTTGATACATTCACTAATCGACTGTGGATTGGTCTATAAAAGTTTGGTTAGTAGAATGTCGTATACTCGATGTGCCACTGGTAGAAAAAAAAAAGGCTCTTAATTTGATGATTGTGTCTTGGTGAGTGAAATTAGAGACTGAGTACCAATTTCAGAATTCTCGAGCACTAGAATTCTCGCCGTGTGAGTTCTGGGTACCCATTGTGAGGAAAACAAGAATAGACTTGCTGTCTTCCCAACAAACATGTCACAAGACTCGACTAACTGGGTGCATTCTTCGAAATCGGAGTACATGAGCCTAAGAGGCAAAGGACTAGCAGTCTGCATACAAATAAGTCTGATTTGCAGAACGAATGTTCACGCAAAGCTCAGGATCTGGAAGGAGACTAACGTCCAGACATGGTCGAAGAAACAGAACTTTCTAATGAAGTTTACCCAAAAGGAAGAGTGCTAGGGTTGAATTTACGCAAAAAAGCGGTTTATTTTTTAAACTCTTCCGGTGGTTTTCGGGCGACGATACGAATGTAGCCCCTTCGAAATATATTAGGTCTTCATCATGTAATATTCACAAATACAGCGGCGGGTACACTGAAGCAAACCTTCATTGCTGAGATATCACCCTTTTTTTTTAATCAGTCACCTCTGCGGGAGTAGCGATGAAACAGTCCTCAGTTGACTGACCCGACAACCAATTGATATGGAATTCAATTCCATACATTTTTTTTTTTTTGGGTTGGCTCTGTGGCTAAGTCGATGCGAAAGCTTCGTCATGCCGGGGTGCCGGGTTCGATCCCAGCTGCAGGCCATGGGCCTTGCGTTGGTTTCGACGGTGGTATCAGGAAAGCCGACCGTCCAGAACAATGGCAAACTACTGGAAGTAAATTTGTCTAGAAAAACCACACAACAGCCAGGGGCTGTTGGGGTTGGTTCTGCAATGTCCTGTAAAGGACACATAACTAACCGAACGGTTTCTTTTAAGTAACAATCCCTCTTAGTAAGGTATAAAGTTCTTAGATGTATTGAGCCAAACTTGATGTTGGCGCCTTTCTGTCTTTCCAGTTAATGGTGCTCCATTCATTATGCACGTATATACACCAACTGCCCCATTATTAAAACATTCAAACATAAGTATGAGCACGAACAAACAGATTATAAACAGCATAGTTATACCAACACTGTGCTGCCAGTGCAAGACTTGGACATTATCAAAGGTTAACCACCGCCTTCTCTGGGGATAGCTGGGTGTAACCTACAAACAATTAACACCAATGAAATGAGATGCCCGAGAAAAGCCGTCGACATAACCAGCCGAGACAAAGTTAAAAATGAGATTATCAGACAGACTAAATTCATTGAGAAACAGAAGATCAAATGGTTTGGTCATCTAGTAAGAATGCAGCCAGAACCACTACCAGCGCAGGCGCTGCAAACGAAATGATCTTAAGTGAGAGAGGCTGCAGTAAAGGGAACATGGAATGATGACAGTAAAGAGCTTCTACATCGACACAGAATGACAAGAGCTGTTGCTGCCCATCAAGCAAATGGATCGCAAACTGTTCCTTCCCACAACGCCTAACTACATAAGTAGAATTCGATGATGATGATGTGCTCCATTGTATTAGTTTGAGGCATGGAATCACAGCCCCTGGTGATAACTAGTGTGACCGCAAGACCAGATCGCTTTTTAAGGAACAATCTTGATGAATGGAAATAACCGAATCCTTATGTAGAAGCTGCGGATATGTAGTTTTATAGATAATTGACGAAACAAATAGACAGAAGAAAAGCGTAATAAAGATGTCTTGAGAGAAAATTAGTCCATAAAGGGCGGCGAGTAATCACCAGGCATTGTGTCCGCATCGAGTGCTAGAGGTTCCTGGTTCAATCACCTGTAAGGGCTGAGATTCTTTCACTTGGACCATGATTTATTGTTATCCCCCTCACCCACCCCCCCCCCCCCGGGTCTCTGACGCCCGTGTGTATGGCTGCGGACGTAAACATCCCCTGGCAGTGGAAATCGAAAAGAGTAGCCTAACGGCGCTGTCCGGAAAAATTTGTAGTTAAATATCTAGCCAAAGCATTTCACTATCCTGGCCGGTGCTACAGAGCATGTGCACTGTGCTGAGCTTCTTCGGACGAGTTAAAAGAAGAACGGAGCACTTATGGGTTACTACCCGTGTGCCATGATACATTTATCAAAACCTGAAAACAGTATTCCATGAAGCGGACCGTCAGAAGCTTGTAAGGGCGTGCTCAGTCGTTTGGCACTGCCATCAACAGTGCCAAGGCTGGCTAGCTTCTCTTCGGAGAGGTGAAAAGAGAGAGGAAAACTACGTTTATTTTATACATTGTGGGAAGAGAGGTCACGACAACATGGAAGTTCCAAGGGAAGAAACGGTTGGAAAACTAAGAGGTAAAAAATTGTGACCAGTTTGACGTTATGGCATATTAGAATTGAATCAATAGTGATCGACAGTAGACGAGGCAAAAGATGTATACAGATATGATTACCAACGTCAGTCAGTACTTATCATTTTTTTTATCAGCTCTTTCTTTGGTCTTAAAGCGATGAACTGTGTAGTAATTTTGTATCCTCACTGTTGAAATCCAGAACGGGAACACATTGTCGTCATATACAGTAGAACCTCTCATAACGAGTAATTCGCATAACGAGCAAAACAAATTGCAAAAGAATGACTTGCTTAACGAGCGACATTTCGCATAACGAGTGGCGAGGAGACGGAAAGTCCTGGATTGTGCGCATGTTACATCAGTCTGTGTTTAGCACTCGTTCCAGTAGCATCGTAGTGTCGCTTGTGATCACACATTTTCTCAAACTTGTGTTTTTGTGATATATGTGCATGAATCCTCCAGGCCTACAAGATGACCTCCCTGAAGAATTTAAGTTCATCAAGATCCAGTTTCTGCCCAACACCACTCCGTTACTCCAGCCTACGGACCAGCAAGTCATTTCTAACTTTAAGAAACTCTACACTAAAGCACTCTTCGAGCATTGTTTGTATGTGACTGAAGGGACCAACCTCACTCTCAAAGAGTTCTGGAAAAATCGCTTCCACATTGTTGCCTGCCTCAAGATGATCGACAAGGCAGGGAAATTGGTTACCAACGTACCCTAACTTCTGCTTGGAAGAAGCTTTAGCCGGAGAGCGTTGTCGATTTGTGACTTTGAGGGGTTCGAGACAGTACATGTGGAACCTGTAGTCAAAGAGATTGTGTCTTTGGTAACTATCATGGGATTGTAGGTGGATAACAGTGATATCGAAGAGTTTGTGGAAGAGCACAGCCAAGAGCTCACCACCGAAGAGCTTATGGAGTTGTATTGTGTTTCACAGCAAGACGTTTTGGAGGAAAGTTTGTCAAAGGAAGAGGAGGAGGCAACAATCTTCAGGCGAAAAAAGAGAAATGCTGAAAGCATGGGAAACTGTTGCATCTTACATTGAGAAGCATCACCCTAATAAGGAAGTGGCTATGCATTCTGCAAATGATAATGCTGTGTCGCATTTTCTCCAAATTTTGAAGCGTCGGTAAAAGCAAATGTCTCTGGACGTCTTTCTAGTAAAAAAAAAAAATAATTAGATATGTTTCATAATTATTTCGATTTTCTTTTTACTGCAAATCGAATTCGCATTCCAGGTGGGTTCGGTCTGCGGTGGAAGAAAAGATGAAGATGATTCACTCTCCTTAACAATATGTATATAGTTTTTTTTTAAATAAACGTTATACGTAGCATTTCTCATATATTGTTTCTAGAGCAGATTTTTGTGAACTCTTAAATCCATTGCCGATTTGCTGGACCTGACACAGATTCATCCTTAAGAGAACACTGAAGATCAATACTGAAAAGACAAAAGTCATGAGCATAAGTAGATAGCAACAGACCATCAAAATAAAGATTCTAGATCACAGCCTAAAACAAGTTCAAGAATTTAAATACTTGGGAAGTATCTTTAGATTCAATGGTAAAATAGACAGAGAGATCGAAGCAAGAATCCAACAAGCCAACAATGTCGCATACCAGCTTGCCCCAATTTTAAAACACCCTGCTGTCCCAGCTGAAATAAAAAGACAAATTATAAATACAATCTTTATACCGACATTAGGTTATCAATGTCAGACTTGGACATTAACAAAAGAACACGAGAGAAGACTAACCACCTGTGAAATGAGATGTTTGAGAATGGCTGCGACTAAAACCAGAAGAGATCAAGTGAGAAACGATGTGATTACAAGAACTATTGGAACCATACCCAAGGGCAGGGGAAGACCAAGAAGAATATGGATTGAACGAGTCACGGACAACTTGAGACTTCATAACATCACGGCATATGAAGCGACTGAGCGCGCCCTGGCTAGGTTGCCGATCATCTGATAGACTGCGACGCCTAGCGGCACAAGCAGATTTTGACAAAAGAAGAAGAACGTAGTATTTTGTAAGTATTTTTTTTTCGACATGGAACTCATTATCGTATTTTACATTAACTTATATCAGAAAAATTGTTTCGCATAACGAGTGTTTCGCTTAACGAATATGCTTCTAGAACAAATTATGCTCGCTAAGCGAGGTTCCACTATATTATTGTTTTGACTGTTTCGCTTTCCCGTGGCGGGTTCAGACCTAGTTCCTTATGCGGTTCTGCTAAAGGTCAAAATGGCATATCGCAGGCTGACCGTTGACGTTTTGAAAATGTATTTGTTTCCAGCTAGGTTTTGCTGATGCAAAATCTTCTTGTCTGTACCAGGAGTATAACAGTTTTTTCAATCAGCTATGGATTTTGAGTGGAATCACCACCACCCCCCCCCCCCCTTTTTTTTTTACCCCCGCACACCCGCTTTGTTGTTGTTGTTTCCACGGCGTGTTGCTCACTGCAATAATATACTAGGTGTCCGAGTATGTTCAGAACGGCGTGTACTTTCGGCGCAATTCGGGTTTTCGTTATTGGTCGTTCGCACCAAAAGTGAGCTGCAATTCTGGTGTTGGACCGTTAGTGTTGACACACCTGACAGCTGTTTTACGCATTTATACTCTGCGTGTACAAGTTTAGCTGCAACTTACAGGTCTGTCACTAGTTTTCAAATGTGGCGGTGAAGAACATTTTGTGCGATTTGCGCGGGAACGGAACAGTTATGGGGGCACCTGTCTGCAGTGATACTTAAATTACACTTTGTAGTGTCTTTTTTTTACTGTATTTCCATTTCAAGTTTAAAACTCTCTTATGATTTGTAACTCCTTGCAGTGCCATTCTCCTCAGACCGTTATGATCTATCTGTTCCTCGGCACTGTTTCCTTGCTCACAACATCCAGCGTGTCATAATCAGTTCACCACCAAGTGGTGTAGAACCGGCCATGTCTATCTGCCTGCTCATTTTCCAACACACCCCGACAAGACCTGGAGAAAACATCAAAATAATGCTAATTTACCTGGGAACTTTGAAGTGATGCTTGCCACTCTGCATGGAGTATGCCTGTCTCCACCTTTCTAAACATGCTCTCTGCGTCAGTTACAGTGATGGCATATGGGTACAGCTGATTCTGAAGCCAGCGGAAGGCAGCAGTGACTGCCTCCACCTCCATTCTCAAACTAGACGTTGTGATATCATATGCCAGGCTTTGTTGCACCAAGCGACGTCTGTTCGCTTTTGCTATGAACCACCATGCACTTCGTTTGCCCCTCAACACAGAGTCATCTGTATATACAGTCACAACACCCAGGCGGGAATTTTCATGAATCATGTGTTGATTCTGCAGCACCAGCGTTGGCCTATAACAGAGGTTACCAACTATAATGACTCGCGGTGTTTATTATTATAATTTTTTTTTTTTTTTAAAGAATCAATTTATTAGTCAGAGACCCTTAGGCCTTCCACACCATATAATTCACAAGTTAGGTTAGTTGCGTATCCTTTACAGGACGTTGCAAAACCAACCCCAACAGCCCTTGGATGTTGTGTGGTTTTTCTAGGCAATTTACGTCCAGTAGTTTTCCATTGCTTCTGTAGGGTCGGCTTTCTTGATACCACTGTCTTAACCAACACAAGGCGCATTGCCCGCAGCTGGGATCGAACCCAGCATCCCGGCATTACGAAGCGTTCGCATTGACCTAGCCACAGAGCCGACAACTCACAAGTTACAGGTTGTTTAGAAGTAGTGTACAGAAAGGAGAAAGAAAGTGTTGATAGTAAGGGAATCAAAAGTAAAAAGATATCAAATCTAAAGAATAAGGTCTTATCAATGAAATTATATTTTAAACACTTTGAAATTTACCATCATTTATTCTCAGCTATCATCAATACATATGATATTGTCAAAACATTGTGAATCATAAACGTTCTTTCAAAGTTAAATCAGTTTTCTTTCCTAATCCTAATGTGATTCAAGTTTTTCCCCTAAAGCGGCCATGAAAACCTCAGGTAGGGCTATTCAACTGGTGACCCACCGGGTTGAATCCGACCCGAAAAGGCCTAGAAAGTTACCTGCCGATAATTGCCAATTGTACGAGTGCCTTTTTTACGCTTTCATGCGTATTGTACATATAGGTCTAGACCTGTAATTCCTAGACCAGTCAGCACTCGGTAGGTGTGATCAACATCACGCCGGCCGCCTTTACTTCCCAGAACAACACCTGATGCCCACTCATGGCTGGGTCAAGCTGGGAGGCAAGTTCATTTGTAAAAAATTCCGGCTCTGTCTGGACCCGAACCCACGACTTTTCGATTCGCAGGCGATCGTCTAACCACGGTGGCTCCACATTATCTCTCGTATCGTATTACTAATTTTTACCTACGCTGGAAAAAAAGGAGGGGGGGGGGGTTGATTGGTCTCTTCTAGTAATTTCTCCTGATCTCTTTTTAGTTCGGATGCCTGTGTATATTCTTGCTCACGTGAAAAATCCCTTGGCAGTAGGACATCGAAAAGAGTAGCCTAACGGCGCTGCCCGGGCAAAATTGAAAGTTAAAAACCACCCAAAGTATTTCGGGATCCTCCCCGGTGCAATGGAGTTCGTGCACTACACTGAGATTCTTCAGACTCAGACTTGAGTTAGAACGGAGCCCTTATGGGTGACACCCATGTACCATGATGTAATTCGTCAAATAAACATCAACATATCTACACTGGGGCTCAGATTGTAGGGATTCCAACTATCAACAATCTACCCCCTGGGTAAACATGGCAAAATTGAGACTATCATAAAATGTTCATTTATTTTGTGTTTAAAACTTTCCTATGTAGACATTATGGCGTGTTGCTGACCCTATCGCAAACCAAGTGCCTATCGGTCTATAAATTAGGTTAGCCTCATTTGGCCAATAGATCTAACGGTGTGGAAAAGGGTCATTTACTAATGTAGACCTTATGTCGTGATGCTGACCCCATTGCACACCAAGTGCCGATTGGTCTATAAAATATAGACCTAGCCCTATATGGCCAATAGATCTAACGGTGTGGAAAAGGGTCATTTACTAATGTAGACCTTATGTCGTGATGCTGACCCCATTGCACACCAAGTGCCGATTGGTCTATAAAATATAGACCTAGCCCTATATGGCCAATAGATCTAACGGTGTGGAAAAGGGTCATTTACTAATGTAGACCTTATGTCAATGTCAAGAAAAGCAAAACTATAGGACCCTTTTAACGCCAGGGCCGGTTAGTGCATATGCTGCCCCATTCATTTTCAAAGACCAGACGACCCAAAGTGAGGTTGTGGTCAACATCACACCGGTCGCCTTTACCTCCCAGACATTATATCATTTCCCATTTTTTGGCTGTATCGACCTCGGATCACATGTTGCATTTGAAAGAATATCGACTAATTGTAGATTCGAACCCAAAATATTTATGCTGGCAGCAAACGCCCCGCAGTCTTCACTAACTTACCTATTTTATTTAACTCCTCACAGTATTGAACATATCCTTGTGTCGTATATTTTTCATTTTACATCCGATAAGCAGAGGGAAAGCATTTTTTTTAAAGATTTCTTTTATTTTTCTAAGAATGCGAGATTTTAATTTATTATTTTCGTATTTTCAGATATTAGTTACACAGTATTTACATCACGTACGAACACGCACACACGCGCACGCACGCACACACACATACACACCCACACTTTATACATCTACGGACATTTTAGTATACTTTTTTTTTTAATTTAGTTTTTCCGTTTATTTTTATGGACTTGTATGTACAGTAATTGTGTCGTTAACCGAATACAATTACAGCAGATGTCTTAAGTGTCCCGTCCTATTAGGTATATATATACACACGCACGCGCGCACACACAACACACAAAGTTATAGAATATGTGTTCTTCTTCCTAGTCTTCTTTTTTTTTCTCAGCATTTCGAGCTGTTCGGATTTACTGCTGCAGACACCATCTGGTTTCATTCATCTCCGTGATTTGCCTTAACTTTCCATGTGTTGGCGGTCCATCCTGTATATTATTTCTCCACTGTAGTATTGGTCTGTCTCTTCAACTCTTTTACCTACGCATTTGTGGTCTATCTGTTATTTATAATTTTCTCTACAAGCCTCAGCCATTGCATTAATTAATGGTGATTGAAACAGATGATGAATTGCGTTGTCCGTTGAAATGAATCTGAATACGAGGTTCACATATCTGTTTCTTGACGATACGAGGTTTGAAAATAAAATTACAGTATGGCCAATAGAAGCAGTACAAGGCTTATACGATCGCTTTTCTGCGAAATCGCTAAATAAGCAAACCAGGTCAAATATATCATTGTCTTAGAAAGTAAACAAAGATCTAACCGCCTGCCAGTGACCAAGACTGGAAATTTCACCTCAAAGACTTTAACATTTATGGTGTCGGATTTAAGTAGTCACGTTGTTGTTCTCAATGACAACCACAGCTAGCGACAACCATGTCATCATACTGCTTCAGGATAACATTCTCGTTGTCGTCAAAATAGAGAAGACTAATGGAGTATAGTTTGTTGGGCACACAGCAAGGAGTACCAACATTCTTCCCTACTCCCAAGGCGTGGACAATGCTTTGAACAGTTGCATGGTTGGTAGGCTTCTGACTCTGTCCCAATGGGAACGGGCAGTCTCCGGTGCAGTGATAAGCATTGTAACTGTTTGGGGAGATAATCCATCCTGACCAGCCGATCTCTTCAAAGTCAACGAACATTTCGTAACGAGTGCAAGATCGTCTGTTATGGCGGTATCTGTAAGTCTCAAATGTTCTTTTGCCTCGTCCGCCACTTCGTTGTTTGGCGTTACGTTTTGTTCGACTGCCTGTGGATGTTCTGTGACCTGCGCGGTCCTTTTCGTTGAGTTTGCGGACAGCGCTTCGGAAATCGCCTGTGATGCGGTGTTCTTTCTGCCACTGTCGTCGTAAAATATCTTCTCTTATCTCTGAATACTCTGCAGAAAAAAAAAATGTATGTAATATTATATTACTACGTGTGTCTTTCTGTCTGTGTATGTGTGTGTTTGTGAAGGCAGAAAGATAAGAGTCAGAGATAGAAAGAGACTATGAATATGTGCAGTTATGAATACTAATATATCAGCCAACTGCCGCGAATAAACTATTATCCTGTTTTAATATGTATGTCTACTTAGTAAATGACGAAGCATATGCCAATATCTTCTTCTGCCTTTCTAATCCCCAATGCAGGATAGGCCCTCAACCAACTCACGCCAAGGTATTCTATCCTTCGCTATCGCATGCAACTCTCCCCATGTCCTTCCCATTGTTTTTTAACTTCACTCCAGCTCCCTTCTGTGTGTGTGTGTGTGTGGTTATATTGTTCTCAGGTTTATTCAGCGTGTGTTCTATCTAACGCATGCCCCTTTTCTTCACCTCTTGGTCCACTGGAACGTGCTTAGTTCTCTTACAACGCTCTACATTAGTGATTATATATTACCATTTCATTCTCTATATTCTACGCAGTTTTCACACTCCTGCAGATCACTTTGGGGGAGGCGGGGGGGGGGGGGGGAGAGAAGTTTCCCAAGATATCCTTCTCTCTCCAATCTGCTGGTATTTATTCGGTAACCCAGACTCTACTAAATAATCTATGTAGCCATTACTTTGATATGTTTATATTGGCCTCCATAAACTCTGTTAGGATACCACCCGGACCTGCCACCTTTCCGTCCTTCAAAAGATTGATAGTTTTTTTTTTTTTTTCTGATTTCCTGGTTAGATGGTCTCTCACGGTTGATATCCTGCTCCATTTCTAAAAACTCGATATCTGGAGGAACCTCTGGGGCTTGTCTGTTTGGAAGTATTTCAAAATATCGTTCTTCATTGTTGGTGAGTACCTTTCCATGACACATTTTGATTGATCCAGTTGGCTGACTATATTTACCTACTAATTTACCTGTGTTGCTGTAAAAGACTGAGGATTCCTTTTGCTGCTGCTGTCTCCGCTTCTTGTGCTAGGTCATCTAAATTGTTCTCTTTATCTGCCCAGTATTTGCCTCAACTTTCTTACTTCTGTGTATTTTTTTTTTTTTTTTTTTTTTTTTTTGAGCTCTAGCTTTAGCAGCTCTTGTTTTGCTATTGTTTGAGTCTGTCTTTTTTACTTTTACTTTGATCACTTTAATAATTTCTGGCGTTATCCACGCTTTATAATTACATTCTTTCTTACCAAGGACTTCTACACAAGGTTTATTCCAGATTCCCTTGATATAATGCTAGTAGACTTCTAAGCTAGTTCTTACTTCTTCAGCTAAAGGCTGTAACACCTGGTACTTATTAGAGACTAAATTAAAATTGTTCCTTAACTTCTTTATCCATGAGGTAATTTACACTAAACTGGTTTCTATGATAATGTTATATTTATTTTGAGTTTAAATGTGACACCAACAGAAAATGGTCAGCAAATACATCCGCAACCCTGAAAGCCCTAACAACATATTTTTTTGTTAAACATATGTTATCAATTTGATTGGCTATCTTGTGGTTTCGTGATTTCCATGTTGCCCTGTGTATTCTTTTATGTTGCTAAAGGCTTCCACCAATAACATAATGATTTCCTGTACAAAAATTGATGACTTATTCTCCATTTTCGCTCGTACTCCGTTTTCCCACAGTCTCTTCATAACCTGTGTTATCTGGTCCTATCTTAGCTTTCAGGTCACACATCAACATTTGTTATATTGTCATTTCTTTTATACTTTATAATATTTTGAAGTTGCATGTAAATTTCTTCATTAACTGATGCATCCTTATTATTTGTTGGTACATAATACTGTATAACTGACGTTCACCTTCTGTTTCACTATTCTAAACGATGCGATTATTATTCTAGGAGTCAAAACTTCCCATTTTAATAGTGCCCTGTCTGATTTTTTTCGATAGCATAAGGGCTACTTCTTCACAGAGTGGATAATTTTCTTCTGTATGTACTAGGAATTTATTCTACAATTATACATACCGTCGTCATTTGGTGAAATGTAATTCGGATGCTTCCTTTGACCGTTGTCGGTGAAAACCACCAGAATAGGCTGTTTGCTGTTGTGATTCTCTTTGCGTTGAGCAAATCTGATGTAGCTACTGTTAACATAGACTCCTGTGGTCGTTTCTGTGGTCACCAGGAAACCTGAAATGGAATGAGCGGTTTTTTTTTTCTTTTAGAAAGTATTTCATTGTAAATGTACTGAAATTAATTTTTAATATGTCTAATAGAAAGTTCAACTCTTTGATGCGTCCATGTTATGCCTCTCTTTAATACCCCTTGGTCCTGCGATGCTAAACCCACTGGGACTTTAAGAGTTAAAAATTACTGAACATAAATAATTTCCTAGAAAAAATGACAACAGCTAAAAATATTGCGTTTAATTCTGCGACGTACTATAAACGACATGCAGCTATCAGGCTTAAGATTTGAACAACGGATCAACATCTTGGCACACGTGTAGTAACCAATAAGTGCTCCATTCTTCTTCTAACTTAGCACGGTGCACAGACTCTGTAGCACCGGCGAGGATCCTGAAATACTTTGGGTCGATTTTTAATTCCACATTTTTGCCCGGACAGCACCGTTAGGCTACTTTTTTCGATTTCCAACTGTCAAGAGATTTTTTGCGTGCGCAACAATGCACACGGGCGTCCGATCTCACTACCCAGAGACCAGGAGGAATTACTAGAAGTCCAAGTCGACGTGAAAAAATCCCAGCCTTATCGGCGATTGAACCCCAAACTCTAGCACTCGAGGAGGACACCATGACTCGTGACCACGCAACTCCCTCATGCAACTATTTAAAATAGAAAGTTCGTTTGTTCGATTTCAGTTAGCCATGTGCAACCTCTGACTAGGGAACTAGCCTCGTTTTTGTCAATATGGGTTATATTATTATTGGGCAGAAACATTTGTCGACGAGAGATTACTTCTACTGAAGATTGGTAGACTCCTGCTGTACATGCTCCGCTGTGGAGTTTCTTCTTACTTAACTTATAACTAAAGTAAATTGTGTTGCTATTTCATTGCGTAGTGTTTAGTGCTAGTATTTTATATCTTTTCCTTTTATCTTACAGGTCAGGTCGTATCTATCTCATTGTGCAGGTTTAAATCTGATTAGGTCATGTGTTCTTTATGTGGGCCATATGTTGGTAGTGATACTGTCATTGACAAGGCTGTCTTCTGGGTTGTTCGTGGTGATATTGCTGTACCAGTTCTTCGTGTAGTTTTAGTAGATGTTATCGCTGATGTTCCGCCATCAGGTCCACGGTTGCTATCACGATCTTGTCCAGGCATCGTCAAAGTTGTCCATATGGCGACTTTGTCTACATTGTCTTACGAAACTTTCCAGGCCATCATTCTGTTGCTTGCTTGTAATTTTTTTCTATTGGACCAAGTGTATTCATTAGTAGTTCCGTTGGATAATCGCTTATTAACATAATCTGTACGCCTCTAATCGTCGTTGCTCCTCATGCCATGACGCTTGACAGCCCACACCCCTCTTGTCTTGGACCTGCCCACACCTAGTACAGCTCTATGTTAATGAGATGATTTCAAATATTGGTCATTATTCCATTAGTAAATAGTCATTCTCTTGTACTTATGTGTCAAGATGTCCTGTTACGTACGTAACTCTATCATAATTCATTTAGGAATGACATATATTTAAATGTAGCCATATAGGTGGGAGATTTTTTATTGTGATATCAAATTCCATTGGTATAACTACCGCTTTGGACGCCGATGAATCCACTCCCACCTAAAGCTGGAGTGACGCTTAGATTGAGACTCATTCATTGATCCCTACTGCTTTGGATGAAAAGTGGTCTTCATCATTCACGATGGACGAACAACAGAGACGCAAATTCAACAAGAAACAAAAATTGCAGATGCCCCGTTAAACTGCTTCAAACCATTGTACCGAGGCACCTTACGGTTTTTTGGACTTCTGGTGTCAACATCCACAATGGCGGAACCTTTTTTTCTTTTCTTTTTAGGCGTAGCGCTTAAATTTGCTATTTTCGCTCACTTGCAATGTGAAATTTTATCGGAATATGATCTGAATTGTGCAGTGCAGTACATGCACTGAGTTTAGACTCCCCACCCCCCTTCCTCAGGATGTATTTGGCGACCGATGGCGACAGTTTACCCAGTCGAGACGACCCGTAGACGGACAAGAAAAACGCGAACAGGCAAGTATGCTGGAACCTGCATGAAGCGACTGAAATGTAAGAGACTCAGCTTCAAGTATGTTCGCTTTCTCTATTGGAACTTTGCTAACTGTGCTTCGTTCAATTAGCGCCGACCCTTTTTTAAATAAGCTTCTCTACAGCAATGTCATCGTTTTCCTACAAGAAACACGATTCGATGAGGAGATAGTTAGAATTGCTGGCTTCCACTGCTTCTACAATAGATGGAACCTTGGACAGGTCATTATGGTTCGTGACAACATAGCGGTATCTGAGGTGGAC
The DNA here is from genome assembly GCA_905116865.2 of Candidula unifasciata. Classification (NCBI taxonomy): domain Eukaryota; kingdom Metazoa; phylum Mollusca; class Gastropoda; order Stylommatophora; family Geomitridae; genus Candidula; species Candidula unifasciata. Next base: position 779,017 of record CAJHNH020005445.1, read on the forward strand.
TTGTCCGGATGGAACATTGACGATTTAAAAGTGCACTCAATCAGAGTGCTGAGCCCGGCCCTGTTTGTGTTTTTTAATGTGTACGCCTGCAAAGGAAATGTTGACGTATGGAAGTGGCAGAGTTTGCTCCAGACAGTGGAAAAGAACGTCCTTTTTCTGTGGGGACTTTAGCGCCAGAGGCAGCCAGTAGGGCAGTGTAATCACTAATAAACAGGGAGAAGACTTGAAGGATGCTCAGGTGTCTTGCCGGTCTAGTGTGCACGAATGGCAACCCGACAAGGGGATCCTGACTGCATCATTGACCTGGCCCTGCTGTCTCCCACCATTGCATTAGAATGCAGGTGGAGCACACTAGAGTACCATGACAGCGATCACTTTCCTTCTGTCGACTTGGTGGAGAATGGCAAAAACAGAGGCCATTAAATCGATGTGCCAGCTTTTATAAATGACCGTACATAGCAAGATGCCATTAGCAAAATTAGAGTAAAACAAGAGTTGATCGCAGACGGCTACTATGGTGTGATGACCAGTCTGAACAATGAAGTCAATAAGCAGACAATGTTTTTCAAGTCATGTGCGAAGGAGGCCAAGACTGCGAAATGGAACGAATTCTGCAAGAGTGTGTGTTCCAAGAGATCTCTTGTGACATTCTGGCACCTTCACCGGGGCATGGATGGCGCCGCACGATAAAGGGGCGTCCCTGATTTTCAGGGTACAGACCTGAGAAGGCAGGGAAATGATGCTGATGAAGGAAGAGCGTTTCTTGCACGCTGCTTGGAGCAAACTGACCAGAAAGATGAGACTGTAAAAAGGGGGGGGGGGGGGTTAAGATGATGAATTCAGTATTAGCATCCAAAGTAGCCAGATAATAGATGAATGGCTCCACAATTTATTGTTCCCACTGCCAAAGCCGAACAAAGACCACCCAAAGATCAGCGGCTATAGAATTATCTCGATGCAGAATACTGTAGGCAAATTTTTGGAAACAATTATCACACGAAGATTGACTAAACGACATAGAACTGCTCGATAAGTTCCCACCCACACTTGTAGGGTACAGGTTAAATAAGGAGACTTCGTTCAACGCTGCAGCCTTTGCCTACGATGTTTACAAAAGATTTATGACCAAAGAAGAGACATGTCCGGCAGCGGCAGACTTAAAAGATGCCTTTGACAAAGTAACATATGAATATTTAATGCTCTTACTGCTTAAACAAAAAGTGAATCCTTTTTTGATGCGCTGGGTTGCTGCGACCCTGTTCCAAAGAAAGGTAGTAGATGTGGTAGCCGGTCCTCAGAACCGCAAAGGATATGCCCAGGCTTGCCGCAGGGATCACCGCTGTCACCAGTCTTGTTCAGTGAGTATACGGGGATGATCACTGAGCAGCAATTGAATGGTAAGGGAAGGACGTAGTCAACAAGGACGCGACAGGCAGTAGATCGCCAGCACAATGCACAACTAACTCGATCAAACTGCCGCCTGGTATGATGGTTCCAATGCCTACGTCAATCCTTTAAAGGCATAAGTGACTTGGTTCTCTTTGTCAAGACGGATTTACTAGAAGTGAAAATGGGTGATAGTGTGTTGATTAGAACTAACGCGATGACATATCTCGAGATGAGGTTTGATCGCAGCTTGTCATTCAAGAACACTTTGACTATGTGATAACAAAAGCACGCAAAGGTCTATCTGAAATGAGCGTTGTGGCTGCTTTCAAAATCTAGCAAAGACTACTAATACTTCTGTTTTACGGGCTGATCCTTTCCTCCATTTAATATGCTTTGGCCATCCTCACTGTCTGTGCTACACAGATTGAACGACTTGAAAGGGTGCACAATGAAGCCATACGAATTTTGGGGGGATGTACAAGAGACACTTCCTGTGTAGCAATGAGATATTTACTTGACTTTCCAACCATGAACCAAAGGATCAGGATCTGGAGGGCTCGGGGATACCTTGAAATATGCACTCATAAGAAACACCCACTGCAGCAAGCTTTTTTCAGTGAAAAGAGTGGCAGGCTGAGATAGGAAAATCGCGGCTAGATCGGGCAGAAAATATCAAGCAAAAAGCAGCCTAACTGATATCACCCCTGATGCAGAGTGGATACCCGTGCCTCAGGCGTTTTGTGTGTGTGTATATATTTGCCTGTATTGCCACACTAGACAGGCGATGCACGGAGCAGAATTCTGTTGCTGTCAATGCAGAGGTCAACGCTCTCATCAGTGAACATTCAGACGTGGCAGATGTACTAATTTACACAGACGGATCCGTTATACGCCAACAAAGAAGCGCATGGGCATTCACAGCAGAGGGCAGAACAGTTAAAGAAGCTAACGACGTCTTCTCCATGACAATCAGCAGCATGACGACTGACTGACTTTCTACCCCACCAGGTCACCACACATGCAATAAACATCCGATGACACGATGTGCCACCATGTGGATGAGGATCACCGTGGAGAGGTCCCAGAAACCGCGTTCAGCCATTAGGCCATTTTTATGGCCTGGCTATATTACGGCCCCTGGCAAGAGCCAGGGTGGGGCTTCAAATAACGAAAAATTTCATCCTAAAAAGGACGGTGAGTATGGTATTAGGTAATAGTAGCATCACGATGGAGGTGATGGCAGTAACGCAAGCGTTCTAGGGGCTCTAAACATAAAACTACATCCGCGTATGTATACTCAGGTTCGATGCGAAGGCAATGGCTTGAATCATTACAGAAGTCCACTGTGCGTGGAGTCACCTTTGTTTTCTTTCTGGAAAACGCAGGCTTCGATGGAAATGAAAGAGCTGACAGGTTGGCTGGATCCGCTATCACTACTGTCGGCCAACCTATGAATCATGCTGATATTATTATTGCCCTTCGAGAAGTGGGAGGAAGGGCTTTAGTGGCAGTGAATCCACCTCACTCGTCATAAAGATGGACTTGGGACTTGAGATCGGCATAGCAACAAACGAGACACACATCAGGTACACCAGAGGACTTGCTAATCAACATAGAACTGGTAATATTAGCCATCATCGGTCGCTAACGAAACGTCACTTGCGGGTAAAGGTGCGTTTGTATTTATTTTAACTTTTATTACTTCAAAGTTTTCAACTGTATCGTTATCATAATTATCATTATCATCTAATTATCATCATTATCAACATCATCATCATGAAGTGCCTTGCCGACTAGCGTGGGCAATCGAGCCTCTCCACTACCTGCGAACTTCAGCAGCATGTGTCAGTTAGTCAAAAGGCTGTGAAAAATCATCTTACTTTATATTTTTTTTCTTCCTCTCTCCCTCTCTCTCTCTCTCTCGCTCTCTCTCTCTCTCTCTCTCTCTCTCTCTCTCTCTCTCTCTCTCCACAGATATTTGCAGAGGTCACAGTTCAAGTTCCCTTTTTAAATTATGACCAACAACAACAAAAACAACAAAACAACAACAACAATAACAACAACAACAAAACGACAGTCTATCTGATGTATGTGATAAGTTCTTTTCGAGACTTCGCCTCTTTCGAAACATTTGTGTTACTCTTTACGACTGTCATTGACATTTGTGTTACTCTTTACGTCTGTCATTGACTGTCAACTGCTTAAATTTTTTTTTACGCGTCGGAGACAGAAAGTGCGACCCCCGTTTTGCTTATTTGTGAACGGAAGTGGACAGAAGTGTTCACTGGAAATATAGTTGGAAGTAAGTTATAAGTGCAGGTTGCCGACTTTTACATCATATTTTAAATTCGAGACACACTACATCTATTATTCGAGTGTAACATATAACATATATGATGTTTTTGTTTCTGTTTGTGCCATTATCGTCTTAAGATCATCTGCGTTATTACCCCCCCCCCCCCCCCCCACCCAAACCAAGACTGAACACAAGCACTGAAGTGCTATTGTGCTGCTTTTTCACTATATTAGATTTAGTTCTTATAATATTTTACATTTTTCAAAATTTCGTCTGTTAAAACTGTGTTCATCGTGTTGATTTCCGGGTCTCATCTGGAGTAAAGGGTGAGGGGTGGGGGAGGGGGGTATTGACTCGTTGTTTATCAAAAAGCATTTCATAAATAGAGACTAAATAGAGGTTTGCTAACTAGGAAGAAAAGCGCAGATATCGCAGCCTAGCTGTGAATCACAACGATGTTAAGTGCTCTTCCAAGAGTGAACGCAGAAGAAGAAGAAGAAGAAGAAGAAGAAGAAGAAGAAGAAGAAGAAGAAGAAGAAGAAGAAGAAGAAGAAGAAGAAGAAGAAGAAGAAGAAGAAGAAGAAAGAATACAGAAACAGAAAAAAGAGAAGAAGACGAAGAAGAAGAAGAGAAAAGAAGAAGGAAGAGGATCGGGAGCAGGAGACGAAGAAGGTGAAGGAGAAGAAGAAGAAGAAGGACTAGGAGGATTAGCACCAGCCACAACAGCAACTACAGCAGATGTGTGAGCCTAACAATACAGCAGCGTTCATGGCAAGTATACGTAGAAGAAGGCTTTATTTTACTGTCAGGAATTGAGCTTTGTCCATCGTCTTTAGAAAAGCGTACGATGCCTCCAAATCTCATTAGTATTGTGTCTGATTGTACTTTTTAGTCTTCTTCAGGTTCCTTGTTTGAACCAGCCATTAACAATCATGTATCTTCGTCCTTTACTATCAGAATGTTAATGAAAATGATATTTTTATTTTGTTTTTATTTTGTGGTGTTGAGTTATTTAATTTAATTTAATCTTTTTCCACATACACCTTTATTTGTATCTTTTAACTATCTTGTAGGGTAATTTCACACAAAGTTAAATTTCACCATTTCGCTTAGTCTGTTATTGTGGTCCATACATTTAACTAGGTTCTTTATTCTGTTTTGATCTAACAGCGCATGTGGCAGTGGTAGCCTAACATGAGTTGTCTTCTCTGTCCATTACATTTGATCATTGCAGTTTGTTTTTCACATCAAGTATGGAATCTGGCCTAGCACTTTGTGTTATTTTCATCAACATTTATTGTAGTGTCATTTTAACACATTTGCCTTCTCAATTCATTCTCTTCCTCGTTTAGTGCAGTTGTGTCATGTTGTGTCACCCACTGAGTGGCGACTGTTCTTTTTTTCTCTACTCCTGGAATTTCTCGCGGCATTAGGTCAGTGAGGGATCTCTGGAAAAGGCCCTTCTGTTCGCTTCGTATAAGGTACGTTCGGTTTCTCTGATATTTCTGCGGTCCATTTCTGCGTGGTCGACCTCTGGCTCTGTTACAGTTGTATCTGTATATTATTGCTCTCTGTCGCAATGTCTAATTACAGGGCTAGTGGTCTCAGCCAGTGATATCCACGAACTCTTAAAGCAGGAAAAGAGGTTTTTGCCGAAGCATTCCACGGTAAGCCTCGTGGAGTAGAACGAGTTTCCATACTTCAGTGTTACACAGTCCGTTCAATGTTATGAAAAGAGGTTTTTAACCCTTCTGTTTCTCAATACTCCCCATGGCGTAGAAATATTTTATTTATCCTACCTTTACCCAGTAGCCCTAAAGGGTTAACAGGGGCTTTATCCAAATCATCATCATGTGCCCTGCCATTTAACGTAGGCTCTCATGCATCTCCACAGATCACGATCCCTGGTAGCGTGGAACGGCTCTCTTGATGATATCCCTCCATGCTATCGTTTAAACTTATTCAGAATCGTCGCTCTTGATCTGTCTCTATTGCTCTTTCCACTGATCTTTCCAGTTATCACTATGTTCTGCAATGTCTCTCTCCTTATTACGTGGCCAAAGAACATGTTTGTCTCCTTTTTATTGTTGTATATAAAGATCTATCTTCATTAACTTCTTTCAAACAATTATTGTTAGTTACTCTGGTCATCCGAGGTATTCATTGGTCTCAGAAACCACATCTCTGTTAGTTCCAAATTCTTTTCGATTTGTTCACTGACATTCCAAGATTCGCTGCCGTACAGTTGAACAAGTTCTATGTTACAGTTTAGCACTCTCTTTCTGACATTAAATGAGAGAGATCGCAAAAGATATTTTTCATTTTCCTGCTTCATACAGTACTTGATAGACTATAGCATTCAGTGTCGTGACTGTCGCCAAAAAAATAGTGACGGTAGGGGCTGATCACAGTTCTAACACTATTTCAGTTGTAACACATTTCAGTGAACGATGGAAGACCACAAAAGATATGGAACGAAAGTTAAATACTTTCGGAAACAAGTACGTGAGGAAAATGATTGAACATTAAATGGGACACATTTAAGAGGGAGGGGGGGGGAGAGAGAGAAGGACAGCCATGAGCATCAACAGTTAAAAGAGAAAAATGATGATCGCATATTAGGTCCTTTCTGAGAGAGAACAAAACAAAAATACAAAACTGCACTAAATGTGAAGCAAATGAAATGAAGAGACGTATAAAAGAAACTACGATCCATGGTAATGAAAAAAAAAAAGGCCTGGCTGGATTCCATAAAAGATTTTAAAAGATGCACCTAATAAACAGAAATATGCCAAGAAAGAAACTAATTTTCGGGTTAACTGCCATAATATTATTAAATCATTTATACAGTATGTGAATCAGTCAATATGATGCCATTTGGCTTAATTTTCTAGATATTTTACAATTCCAGTTTGAGGCTTGGTCTACCTGGAGTCGAGATCAATGAAAAGAATTCCCGGTTTCACTCCAAAAGCCCGATCCTATTTAGACTCAAATTTTCATAAGGCAATCAACACACGGTTGGATATGCGGTCGGTATCGCACAAGCCGCTTTTACTGACTATAACATTTCTTGGTACCCATTTTTGTGTTGTTTGATCTTGGCCACATATTGAGAAGAGAGACATTGGAGAAGATCGTGACAACGGAAAAGATCAGTGGAAAAATGGGTAGAGGCAGAATAAAAGAAATGATGCTGGATGGGCTGAAACTATGACATTGGGGGATATCATCAAGAGAGATGTTCCAGGCAACCAGGCATTGTGATCTGTGGAGACGCATGAGCACCTACGCCAGTTGGCAGGGCACATGATGATGATCTGGGAGAAAAGCTGTTTTTTTTTTATTATTTAATTTCAAACAGAGAGGCGGAATAAAGCATAATTACCCTACTTGCAGGCTAGCCTATAAACTGTTATGTCTGGCTATTTTCAAAGACATTTAAACTATACTGTCATTATTGTCAGTATTCGACAGATTGATGTTACTGTCATTGCATTTGTTTTCTTGGTGTATCTTCAGCCAAAGATGGAGTCAGATAGGCAGATGAAAGATCAAGTTGCGAGAAAATTGGTAGAATCTCTAGCAAACCTGGCGGAACATCGCCCTTTGAGCTCGCCCTCAAGCTTCCTAGCTGCTTGCCTCTACCATCAGATAAATGTACAGCAAGAACTGCAAGAGAAGTGTCAATTTCTGGCAAGCGTAGATCAGCTGAGGGAAACGAGAGTGCGAGAAAATGCATCGAGAGCAAGACGAATTGCTGGTTTGAAACAGTCCATTGGAACTTTGAAATCGCAGTTGCAGAACATGACAAAAAATCGAAGGGAAACTAAGAAAGCCTGCTTTTCACGATAAAATAAAAACTACTAAGCAACACTGAAAGTTTACTTCTAATTTTTAGTGTGAACACATAATGTGACGTCATGGGCGCTAACTGTTTTCATTCTGTACATCGGTCGTGATAGTATCAAAGTATATTTAAATTAAAAGAGTAAACAAACTAAAGGTCCCTTTTTCACGCCTTTAGGCATATAGGGCATATAGAGATAGACCTATATTTTTATAGACCAATCTCCACAAGATCGATGAAGTGGTCCGCATCACGCCGGCCGCCTTTACTTCCCGGGACTGCACCCGTTACCACTCAAGGCTGGGTCGACCTTGGACTCAAGGTCATTTCTGAAAATCAAAGTATATGATAACGTTTATTAAACTTAATGATTGACACTCACAGATGCAACAGAGAGCAACAGAGATATAACAACATATTCTGTTGTCTATACTTCTTTCTTATACATAAAATAAAATCTCAGTCAGTACATTGCAATTCGTTTTTCTAATGCGGACCCAAACAATATTTCACACAATTTATTGCATGGCATATTTTGCCGTATCTCGTCAGGTACGTTACTACATAATTAAATCAACATATAATAAAGCACAATAATGAATCCTTGTCAGTGAAATGCATAAACCACATTATCTAGTTACTATACACTTACCAGTCTAGTTACTTTCTAGTTACTGTCCAATGGAAATTCAAGATCAGTCACGTGATTGCCACCGTTTATAGTGAGTGTATAAATAATAACCATTATCACGATCAGATCAGTGTCTGACGTAAGGAACACGTACACCTTGCTCATAATAATCTAAGTAAACTTCAAGGTAATTTTAATAATCTAATGCATACCTATTCAAAAAAATCTAGGCAGATGCGTTATGCACTGTAAGCGTGTGCGAGCTTTGGATTTTTCAAGGACTTCTGTCTGGCTATTCACACAATGCAGTGATGGGCATTTTGTACTGAATTTAACTTTTGCAAAAGGGGGTAAGTAAGGAACGACCCTCGGAACAAAGTGGGAACCTTTACTACTAGCCCAATAGCTTTCTAAGTAAACTAGAAGAAACATGTATATCTAGCTCATAAACTTCTAAGTAAACTAGAAGAAACATGTATATCTAGCTCATAAACTTCTAAGTAAACTAGAAGAAACATGTATATCTAACTCATAAACTTCTAAGTAAACTAGAAGAAACATGTATAACTAGCTCATACACTTCTAAGTAAACTAGAAGAAACATGTATACCTATCTCAAAGCCATCTAAGTACACTACAGAAACATGTATATCTAGTTCATAGCAATCTAAGTAAACTGCAAGAAACATGCATTTCAAGCTCATGGCCTTCTTAGTCAACTAGAAGGAACATGTTTATCTAGCTCATAGCTAACTTATTAAACCACAAGAAACATGTATATCTAGTTCATAGCCAACTAAGTACACAACAAGAAACATGTATATCTAGTTCATAGCCAACTAAGTACACAACAAGAAACATGTATATCTAGTTCATAGCCAACTAAGTACACAACAAGAAACATGTATATATAGCTCATAACCAACTAAGTAAACTACAGGAAACATGCATATCTAGAATATAGCCAACTGAGTGAACTACAAGAAACATGTATATCTAGCTTATAGCCAACTAAGTAAACTAGAAGAAATATGTAGATCTAGTTCATAGCCAACAATAAACTACAAGAAACATCTATATCTAGCTTATAGCCAACTAAGTAAACTAGAAGAAATATGTACATCTAGTTCATAGCCAACAATAAACTACGAGAAACATCTATATCTAGCTTATAGCCAACTAGGTAAACTAGAAGAAATATGTACATCTAGTTCATAGCCAACAATAAACTACAAGAAACATCTATATCTAGCTTATAGCCAACTAAGTAAACTAGAAGAAATATGTACATCTAGTTCATAGCCAACAATAAACTACAAGAAACATCTATATCTAGCTTATAGCCAACTAAGTGAACTAGAAGAAACATGTACTTCTAGCCCAGAGCCAATTTAGTAAATCACAAGAAACATGTATGTCTAGCTTATAGCCAGTTTAGTAAATCACAAGAAACGTGTATGTCTAGCTTATAGCCAATTTAGTAAATCACAAGAAACATGTATGTCTAGCTTATAGCCAATTTAGTAAATCACAAGAAACGTGTATGTCTAGCTTATAGCCAATTTAGTAAATCACAAGAAACATGTACGTCTAGCTTATAGCCAATTTAGTAAATCACAAGAAACATGTATATCTAGCTCATAGCCAGTTTAGTAAATCACAAGAAACATGTATGTCTAGCTTATAGCCTATTCAGTAAATCACAAGAAACATGTATATCTAGATCATAGCCAGTTTAGTAAATCACAAGAAACATGTATGTCTAGCTTATAGTCAATTTAGTAAATCACAAGAAACATGTATATCTAGCTCAAAGCCAATTTAGTATATCACAAGAAACATGTATATCTAACTCAGTAAACTAGAAGAAACATGTATATCTAGCCTATAGCCATTTTAAAAAACACACAAAAACGTGTATATCTAGCTGATAACTATTTCAGTAAACCACAAGGTACATGTATATTTAGCTCATAAATACTAACTAAACTTTAAGGAAAACATAAATCTATTCATCCATCCCTCTTTAAACCCATCGATCCATTCATCCAACCATCAATTGATCAGTCCACCCATCTGTCTGTCTGTCTTCTCGTCTATGCACCTAGATGCCAATCTATCTATCTATCTATCTATCTATCTATCTATCTATCTATCTATCTATCTATCTATCTATCTATCTATCTATCTATCTATCTATCTATCTATCTATCTATCTATCTATCTATCTATCTATCTATCTATCTATCTATCTATCTATCTATCTATCTATCTATCTATCTATCTATCTATCTATCTATCTATCTATCTATCTATCTATCTATCTATCTATCTATCTATCTATCTATCTATCTATCTATCTATCTATCTATCTATCTATCTATCTATCTATCTATCTATCTATCTATCTATCTATCTATCTATCTATCTATCTATCTATCTATCTATCTATCTATCTATCTATCTATCTATCTATCTATCTATCTATCTATCTATCTATCTATCTATCTATCTATCTATCTATCTATCTACCTATCTACTATCTATCTATCTATCTATCTATCTATCTATCTATCTATCTATCTATCTATCTATCTATCTATCTATCTATCTATCTATCTATCTATCTATCTATCTATCTATCTATCTATCTATCTATCTATCTATCTATCTATCTATCTATCTATCTATCTATCTATCTATCTATCTATCTATCTATCTATCTATCTATCTATCTATCTATCTATCTATCTATCTATCTATCTATCTATCTATCTATCTATCTATCTATCTATCTATCTATCTATCTATCTATCTATCTATCTATCTATCTATCTATCTATCTATCTATCTATCTATCTATCTATCTATCTATCTATCTATCTATCTATCTATCTATCTATCTATCTATCTATCTATCTATCTATCTATCTATCTATCTATCTATCTATCTATCTATCTATCTATCTATCTATCTATCTATCTATCTATCTATATCTATCTATCTATCTATCTATCTATCTATCTATCTATCTATCTATCTATCTATCTATCTATCTATCTATCTATCTATCTATCTATCTATCTATCTATCTATCTATCTATCTATCTATCTATCTATCTATCTATCTATCTATCTATCTATCTATCTATCTATCTATCTATCTATCTATCTATCTATCTATCTATCTATCTATCTATCTATCTATCTATCTATCTATCTATCTATCTATCTATCTATCTATCTATCTATCTATCTGTCTGTCTCTCTGTCGGTCTGTCGGTCTGTCGGTCTGTCGGTCTGTCTGTCTGTCTGTCTGTCTGTCTGTCTGTCTGTCTGTCTGTCTGTCTGTCTGTCTGTCTGTCTGTCTGTCTGTCTGTCTGTCTGTCTGTCTGTCTGTCTGTCTGTCTGTCTGTCTGTCTGGTATATATGTATGCATGTGAGTGTAAATGAGTGGCTGTGGGTGTCTGTACATGTGATTGTATGTGTGTGTATGCATGCATGCATGTGTAGGTGTGTATGTATGGAATGAATGTGTGTGTGTGTGCATGTATCTATCTATCTATCTATCTATCTATCTATCTATCTATCTATCTATCTATCTATCTATCTATCTATCTATCTATCTATCTATCTATCTATCTATCTATCTATCTATCTATCTATCTATCTATCTATCTATCTATCTATCTATCTATCTATCTATCTATCTATCTATCTATCTATCTATCTATCTATCTATCTATCTATCTATCTATCTATCTCTCTATCTATCTCTCTCTCTCTCTCTCGCTCTCTCTCTCTCTCTCTCTCTCTCTCTCTCTCTCTCTCTCTGTCCGTCTGTCTGTCCGTCTGCCTTTCTTTTTTTTCAGTCCTGAGAAGCTGTACAGTTCGCCAAAAAAAAAAAAAAAAAAAAAACTGGTATCGACAGTTCAAACATTCTACGAACAATTAAAACCCCAACTCTTACAGGCATGATTCCCACATGTGAATACAGTCAACTTAACAACAATACAGTCAACTTAACAACAATACAGTCAACTTAACAACAATACAGTCAACTCAACAACAATACAGTGAACGCAGAAAAACTCTTCTGTGTGTTAATTTATTTCTCATTCAATTCTCTAATACTCATATAGCCTGTATGCAGCTTTCTCTGATCCCGGTTATGCGCATGATCGCAGGTAATCTCCCAAAAGATGAAACGGAAGCGTCATAATGCAATCGTTATTTAGCAACCCTTAGAAAACTTGCTGGCTTAAATTGTTCATTTGAAAAGACGACACAACGGTGTTAAAAGCCACATGCCAGCTCTTGAAATAGAAAACATAAGTGGGTAATTATGGCTAGAAATGCTAAGAATGCGTGGTAACATTGCTTTGGCGAGATCTATTTTCAACGGTTTTAATCTTTGTTCAGCATCATCATTACTATTTGTACCACTAAGAAGGTAGTTAAAGTCTAGAGATGTAAACCAGTTTCATTGCACATGGTTATAAACCATAGGTGCTCTGCCACCAGCACGGACAGTTGATAATAAACTGTCCGCCTGTGTCGCTGTCTTCATGAAACTCTGTAGCTAGAGCGACCTTCTTCCATTTATCCCAGAGTCTCACTCTGGGACCCATTTACTAGAGGCTTGGTGAACCCCGGGAACCGCCCGGTTTCGAACACCGACAGTGGCTGCTGCGATTCGCAGCTAGATTTGAAAGCGAGCCTCCTATCGACTGCGCTAATGTGGCTCCCATTTGTACCGCTATCGAGCAGTATGATACACTCCGGTGTTGCTTGGTTTGTCTATCATCGTCATCATCGTTATCATTTTGTATCTTTGTATGTTACATAGGACTCACAGTCTATTCTTCCGTTCCGTTCTCTTCCGTGCATTTGTTTTCAGTATCAATAACTGTGGCCTTTCTCATCAAGTTCGACGCAGGATTTATGTGGCTTTTATGATTGGCACCTTTCAGTATTTTCGGACGCTAGTGTTTAACTGTGCTATGAGGAGGCATGGGACTCAAAGCCCATGGCGATGGCGAGTGTGACTATCAAAACCTGCCCTCGTTAAGAAAAGTCTTCCACAATGATAGCATGGGGTTTGAAGATCATTGTTGTCAACATTTGGGTTGAGTCTGTTTCTTCTCAGACGCTGGGCTGTCATTCTTTCTGCAATAATTTCTTTCTTCATTCTCAGTCCCCTTCTGATATGCCCCCTCAACACAACAGGGACGATGACATTTTGTTCCTATGAGTCCACCTCGATACCTGTATCATTCATGTCCCGCTTGCACACATCTTTATATCCTAGCAGAATTGAATATTATGTAAGCAAAGTAAAGGACTCTTTTTCCAGCCTTCAGGGGTATTGGGCATAAACTATTGTGAGTATCCCAATTACAATTTCTCAGGTGGTAGAACAGGTATCTGGCATGTAATACCTTGTAGGATTGCCATCTAGGGCG
>CAJHNH020005445.1:797648-817648 GCA_905116865.2 Candidula unifasciata
TCCAGAATTTGATAGACTTTCATCTGAAACATTCCATTAGACAAATAGACGATAACTTTATAAACAAAGAAAAAGATGTATTTACACTTAACAATATACGAAACAAAAGGAAGAAACAACAGCTACAGTTAAGAGAGAGAGAGAGAGAGAGAGAGAGAGAGAGAGAGAGAGAGAGAGAGAGAGACAGAGAGAAGGTAATGATTAAATTGCAAGAAATAACAGTATACACTTGTAATGTGACAGTTTTAGGAGAAAAAAAATATTGTAATATATCTTTCGTTTACACTCTCTAGCTTATTTAGTTATTTGTCATGATCGCAAAGTGTCCGGAAAGTTTCTATAGTGCCAATCTTGACAGGTCGAAATGAGTCAGACAGTTAGCCGGTTTGTCAACAACAAAAATGTGGTAACTGCAGAGGTTTGGTTTCTGTAATATACAAATGGTGAAAACACCGCGGACAAACAAACAAGTGCAATAAAGATTACCCAAATTAGAAGACAATATACATTCTTTGGTCACACCATACAAGAAAATTGGATTACATCGTAATGGTGGGAAATGTAAAAGGTGGATATTAAAACAGAGTGAGGCCGAGAGAGAGGGTGCTGGACAGTCTGACATCATGCCATGGAAAGTCATTAGTGTCAGAAAGGATATAATTTCACAAGACTTTGGATAATTGTGGATAGACATGACTACCAACTCCACTCGGCATGGTCAAGCAGAAGAAAAAGAAGAGGAAGAAGAAGAGGTTTGCGGTTTAAACAACGGATCAGCATTATGGCACACGGGTAGTAACTCATAAGTGCTCCTTTCTTCTTCCAACTCAAGTTTGAGTCCGAATAAGCTCAGTACGGTGCACAGGCTCTGTAGCACCGGCGAGGATCCTGAAATTCTTTGGGTAGATTTTTAACTCAAGATTTTGCCAGGGCAGCGCCGTTAGGCTACTCTTTTCGATTTCCAACTGCCAAGGAATTCTTTATGTGCGCAACAATACACACAGGCGTCCGTTCTCACTACCCAGAGACCAGGGGGAATTACTGAAAGTCCAAGTCCGGTTGAAAAAACCCGGCTTTTACCGGGGATTGAACCCGGAACTTCTAGCACTCAAGGCGGACACCATACCCTGAGACCACTCAGCCCCCTATAGAAGAAGAAGAAAAAGAAGAAGAAGAAACAATATAAGCCATAAGATAAGCTAAAGGAGAAGAAGCTGGGAGTTAACCAGGGAAACACAAATATTTTTTGGGCGAACTTGAACTAATGACTACATAGCATACAGGTAAACGCACTAATATTGCACTCCCAACCAACACTCCCCATATTTTAGGTCACTAATTATCCACCATACGTCTGTTGTAAGCAATTCAATAAAACAACAATTATAGAAAAATGTATAGTTTTAAAAAGTGCTGAAAGTTATTGCACATTTACAGGAAGATGTATTCTTCTCAGGACGTTGCAGAACCAACCCCAGCTTTTGTTTGTGTGTGGCTGTTGTGGTTTTTCTAGGCTAATTTTACGCTGAGGAGTTTCCATTGATTACTAAATGGTCAGCTCTTGGTACCACTGACGAAACCCACGCAAGACAAACCGTCCGCAGCTGGGGTTGAACACGGCAACGCCTAAGCCACAGACGCCGACAGGAAGATGAAGATGGCAATATTTCGGGGACATGATCATGAGAAGCAGGCAGAGAATCACAAAACAGGTACTGAAATACGAAGCCCATGGATTGAGGAAACGAAAACATCCCACAGAACGAATTCAAACAGCATCCTTCTGCGATCTGAAGAGCTATTTTAAAAAATCCTACACAGTAAAAAAATACTTGGGAAACGGGGCAGAGGGTGAACTTTGAATAGCTTGCTTTGACGTAATCACTCACCGGAAATTTGTGCAGAACTGAAGTACTCTAGAATTAAAGAAAAAGTAAGATTACTTGTGTATTCAGATAACGCAACAGTTGAATTCGTTTGTTTTTAGATCGCTGTATGGCTTGAGTCGGTTCTGTGGCTAAGTCGATGCGAACGCTTCGTAATGCCGGGATGCCAGATTCGATCCCAGCTGCAGGCCATGCGCTTTGCGTTGGTTTCGACAGTGGTATCAAGAAAGCCGACCGTCCAGGAAGCAATGGCAAACTACTAGACGTAAAGTGCCTAGATAAACCACACAACAGCCAGGGTCTTTTGGGGTTGGTTCTGCAACGTCCTGTAAAGGATACGCAACAACCTTTATATATGGCTTGAGTTATAGTTTGTGTACTTTGTGTGACACTCTCAGTGAGTATTTGTTTTCAGGAACATAATGTATCCATACAGGATTTTGGTAAACAAAAACGTACCCTTTTCCACGCCTGTAGGCGTAATGGGCATATAAGGCTAGACCTATATTTTTGTACACCAATCGGCACATGATGGGTGATGTGGTCAGCATCACGCCGACCGCCTTTACTTCCTAGGACCGCACCTGGTTCCCAGTCATGGCTGGGTCGACCTAGGAATCAAGGTCATTTCTTTAAAAAAAAGTCCGCCCCTGTCCGAGAGCGAACCTACAACCCTCCGATCCGTAGGTTAGCATCAATCCGCTACGGCACGGCAACTCCCCTTACAGGATTAAACCCATAACAAAGTCCACCATTTTGTCCTTAGACCTTGTAGTATGTTGACGATATTCTAACATTTTTTTTCTTCATAAACGGTTTGCATTGTGTCCTTTTCCCCCAGCTATGAAGAAAATGCTGTAAAAGAGACATTTGAAGATAAGAATGCAAAGTGATGGTGCAGTAATTCTTTACACACTACATACAATACTGCGCACAGTAGAAAGATGTAGTTCGCCTTATTATAAACGTTAAAAAAAAATACATAATGAAAGGGGAATGGTTGTAGAAATGTTTTCTGTTGAGCGCGGTACAAGGTCTTCTAAGATGATTAATTCTGACATTTTACATAATGACTTGCTGTCTGTTCTTTGTCAATATTGTATCGCAGATATGCCACATTTGAACGGCTTTAATTATTTGTGACGTTCGTTGTTGTTGGATTTCTTCATGTCTCAGTGTGGATTTGTTCATGTCTTTGTGTTGTTGGTGTGTGTTGTGTTTGTCTGATATACTTCTTAGTTACAAATATCTAGCCATTGTTGGCTGGTTGGTTGTTTGGTTGGTTGGTAGGCTGCAGTTTCAGTATACGTCAAGATCTTAAGTTATGACCGCATTAAAAACTTCTACTTTTTAACATGGCCAAGTTATTCCCAACATTTTATAAAATAAATGTCCCATATTATTCGTTAACTGTAATGAGTGACATGAAAAACACCTAAACATATAAGATATCCATAAACCTACAAAAAAGCGTGGCATACCCTGCAGCCCATCTTTATATGGTACTTCACAGTTTATATAAAGACTCACTTCTAAATCCTTGATTTTTAAAAAAAAAGGCCCACAAAAAAAAAAAAAAAGCTAATCGCACTTACACATGTAAGATGCAAAAAATAAAAGCACAAAAAAGATTTTAAGTGGGACCCTGAAAGGGGCCGTGTGGTTGGAGCTCAGAGACAAGCTTATCGATTTCGATGTGGTGTACAAGGAAACAGCCAAGGAACAATCACGGACAGAGTGCGTTAACAGCTCACACAGGCAAAAAGGAAAGGAGAAATAGAAAGATCGGTAATCAAGGCACAACCAAACGCCTCCAAAAAACAAAACGACCTAGACTCAGCACACAAACAAGGACTTGATATAGTCAAGGCTCAATCAGGAGCAGACTGAAAGAGTCAAGGAGTTTTGTAATTTTTCTTTTCAACTAACGAACGAACGAAATCCTTGATACATGGAGTGGCCATTGTAACGGATCTATTCAGTAGTATTGATTGGCTGGTTGGCTGATAATAAGAAGTTAACGTCGAGAGGATCGATTTTATTGGACCAGGTAATCCCACAAAGTTTGGTTCTTCTCCGTAAATACCGCACACGTAAGCTGAACGATAAGTCTATGAAACGAACCCACGGTCTTCAGAGCGCGATGCAAACAGCTAGACCACTTGACCACGGAAATCCTCTGGAAGAGTGAGAAGCGATTCTTAAATTCGATGCAATAACTGTTAGGCTATTGATACATGAAACGAAGTTTGAAATATCAGTGTTAGATATATATTAGATATACAGATGGCATCCATTCCGACACGGTACCTAAGAGTCACTTTAACAGTGGCTTGTTGCAAATCCCTTCTTACTCTCTCCTCCTTTCTCTCTTCTCCCCCCCCCCCCCCCCCTCATCCTTTCCGCCTCCAAGCTATGAAAAGCACAGGGTGTGCAAGTACAACAATGAACTTTCAATTAAGTGCAGATCAGAGGCACTAAAACCTGTTGGTTAAACCACTTGAACACTCTCACAGCGCCCCCCCCCCCCCCCCAATCCCACCAATCTCTCTAGAAAGAATATCGTTAATGCGAACGGGGACTGTGCTTTCCCTTAAAATAATTGTGAAGCGGCTAAACAAAACCCTTAACAACGTACATGATTTTTTTTTTAAGTTTCAAGTGTTTGTTTTAATATTTATTATTACTTCAGATTATTTACTATATTTATTTACCATATAACTGCCGAGATACAAACCCCATCCACTCTGGACGACAGGTTATTTCGTAACCATTTTGCCTGCTTGCTTGCTTGTTTTACCCCAACAGGACATCACACAAAGCGATAAACACCCGATGACACAAAGTGCTACAATGCCGATGAGGATCACTGTTGTGTGCTAAATGAGTCAGCACACTACCAAGTGTATAGCAGGTACTCTTCAGCTTCCTCTCTCAGCAATAATACTCTACGACGATGACACCGTCATACAAGTTTATTTCACATGATACATGACACAAATACAGAGACGTAGTTAGTGTTCACAGATGACATTCGCACATTGTCCATTTGTCCTCACTCGCTCTCTATCGCTCAATTTGTAGCGGTCTCTCCTTGACTACTACAGCTACAAGAACTACAGCGCCCCACACTCTGGACGCGTCGTACAGCTGAACAGGACGACTTCTCCCATTCACTGGACCTTGATATTAATTCAGCATACACCACAGCTGACTGGAGACGACATTCCCCTTGCCGTACTCCGAAACCAGTACTACTGGCCTTCCGTCCCCTGGACTTACTTTGCCAGCGGGACCATATTTTCAGTACCGTAACCCTGACACTCACTCAGACCTAAATGCCTGATAGTCGTACGGTATTCTAGTCTGTCAGACTTGCGAGAGATATCACGGACCCTCACTTGGTCACTGACTCTCGTTTTCTCTCTCTCTCTCTCTTCTCGCTTCTCTCTCGACTGCTTCTCGATTGCCCTCCCTAGTGGCCACTCAGCCCTCCAATTTATCCCCCTCAACTCCGTGTAGTCTACACGAGAGACACGCTGGTATGGGCGTTCTCGTGAATCATGATCCTGTGGGTGTTCTCAGGACTCACGCTCGTGTGGGTGGCTGATGTTAGCTGAAAATCACACTGTCATTTAATTCACACTTTCTCTGTTTATCTCGTTATCCCTGCTTTCAGCCCTCCCCACACAGAAACCCACGCGTCCACTTTCTCTCGTGCGTGCACGCCTTGTTCATGAATATACATTTTCACGGGTCTCCTCTTAATACTCAGACCATGTTGACACTCTTTCCCCGTGAACTTACAGACCGTACTGACCTCCCACTGTCCCTTCACGCAATATCACACTTTACCCCAAATCAGCGCGCAACAATCACCCGTGGAGAGGTCCCAAAGACCCCTTTCAGCCGTTATGGCCACATTTGTGGCTTAGCTATATTCAGGGCCCCCAGTAAAAGCCAGGATGGGGGCTTCAAATAACAGACAGAAAAAAGTTGTCTTAACCACCATTTTGCGGCACTCCAAAGTAACTGTGCTATCTGGCTATACAGTTGAACACGGTTTCCGTAATGTGTACATGTTTTAGTCTCATTATTTAGATTTTAATCAAACTAAATTTCTAGATGAAAGAAGACAAAGATTTAAAAAATGTATATATTATTTTCTCTTTTAAAAGTTATCCAAACAACCTAACTTGGTCCGGGCTTTGGGTTACTTTGTAACCGACGGGCTCTCCAAAATAACTAAACGGTTGAATGGGGCCTACACGAATATGTACAGGTAGGATTCGAATCCTTGAGGTGTTGATCTCATGGACTGCAGTCATGGAGGGAATTGCAGTGCGAAGCTGCCCAAAGAATTGTTTTCTGTGTGTCGGCCGAAAACCGCAAATATCGCAGCCATGCTTAAACGGGTACAATGCAATTACATATTTGGACATATGCAGACGAAGAAGAAGAAGCAGTATTGTCGTTTTCTCGGTATATCGGGAGCGGTGAGTTGTTTCCACAATCAGTCTAATGGTGTGCTCTCAGACATGGTCTCGGATAGTTAATATGGCAGCTTTCCTTAAGTCATCTTACATCATAACTGCTGATCAGATGCTGCTGAAAAAATCGAGCTGACATGAAGATCATCATCATCTTCATCACCAAAATTACGATCTTTTCTTATGCGCCATTTAGCGAGGTGGGGAAAAGACGCTGACGTTGCATAGGTTACACACTTAGAAAACAGGAGAACAGCATAACTAGAATGTCTTTGCATTGGAACCCACAAGGGCATAGGAATAAAGGAAGGCCAAAAAACACATGGAGAAGAGAGCTGGAGAATGAAGTTAGAAAGATGGGGAGGATATAAGGAGAGCTCCATGCATGGCGAAGGATAGAACGACTTGGCGTGAGCTTGTTGAGGGCCTATGCTCCATAGGGGGATAGAAAGGAAGAAGAAGAATCTAGTGTTCACAGTCTAGTCCACCATTCCGTTCTATCCTTGCCATCCTTTCTATATCATGCATGGAATCCAGTCTATCATAACTGTCCTCTCATAAAAACGTGCGTCTTAAATGTTCTCTTTAATATCCTCGTTTGTTAAATCTATAGCCTCCAACTGCAGTGATTCCATTGTGATTTTTTATCCGCTTTTCCTTTAGATGTGCCCAACATAGCCTTTGTGTGTGTATATGTGCGTGTGTGAAAGAGATTGCATATCATCAACGTCAACTTTCTTTGAAAACTGGTTTGGGTGATCATGCGTTTCTGCAATTTGTGATCTTCTACAGAATACATCAGTTGACACTCCTTCATGCCGTGACAAAACGCTGTTAAAAATCGTCTTGCGTTACTCATGTCTATTTTTTCCACAGATCTGTTTTATAGTCAAAACTTTACTACTTACAATATGTGGCTTTGCGGACAGTTGTAACTGGATGACGTAATAATGGGGTTATCTGGTGTATTCGTTTACTAGCGTTTTGGCATCTTGTTTGCCATCCTCTTTATTATTCCAATCCTCATGGTCATACTTCTGAGGTATATACATTCTTTGACTGGATCAAGCATAAACTATTTAACTCTGTGCGTAATGAACCCGAAATGTTGACAGTGTTTCAGTTTTGGTCATATTTGTCTTGTGTTCTCTGCGTGCTGCTACACAATTAATTATGATCTTAATTATGGTCATCATAATACTTCTATGATACTAATGATCACTATTATGATAATGACCTGAACGATGTTAATGGTGATATAATTATGATGATGAAAATTATGATAATAATGATTTGGCTGATGATCATTTTGGTGAATAGAATACTTTAAGTGCTCCTCTTGATTGTATTATGACGACTACAATCACGACGACGATGATGTTGATGATGATAAAAATCTAGTTATATTTTTCTTCTTCTTCTTCTTTTTCTTCTTCTTCTTCTTTTTCTTCTTCTTCTTCTTCTTCTTCTTCTTCTTCTTCTTCTTCTTCTTCTTCTTCTTCTTCTTCTTCTTCTTCTTCTTCTTCTTTATCTTCTTCTTCTTCTTCTTCTTCTTCTTCTTCTTCTTCTTCTTCTTCTTCTTCTTCTTCTTCTTCTTCTTCTTCTTCTTCTTCTTCTTCTTCTTCTTCTTCTTCTTCTTTTTCTTCTTCTTCTTCTTCTTTTCCATTATCATCATCTTCTTCTTCTTCTCCTCCTCCTCATCTTTCTCTTCCTTCTTATCCTCCTCGTCCCCTTCCTTCTGCTCTTCTTTTTCTTCTTCTTCTTTCCTTCTTCTTCTTCTTCTTCTTCTTCTTCTTCTTCTTCTTCTTCTTCTTCTTCTTCTTCTTCTTCTTCTTCTTCTTCTACTTTTTCTTCTTCTTCTTCTTCCTCTTCTTCTTCTTCTTCTTCTTCTTCTTCTTCTTCTTCTTCTTCTTCTTCTTCTTCTTCTTCTTCTTCTTCTTCTTCTTCTTCTTCTTCTTCTTTTTCTCCTCTTCTTCTTCTTCTTCTTTTTCTTCTTCTTCTTGTTATTCTTGTTCTTCTTCTTCTTCTTTTTCTTCTTCTTTCTTTTTTGTTTCTTCTTCTTCTGCGTTCGCCCTTCACGGGTTGTTCGCTCGTTATCTTTTGCTTGACATTTCATCACCATCAAGTGCCTTGTGCGGGCGATCATGCCTCTTCACAATCTGCAAACTACAGCTGCGTGTATCAGTCCATTTGTTAACACTCCTTATGGAAGACAAAAGGCTGTCAAAAAATAAGGACTGTCTCATTCTGATGTTTGTGATAAGTTATGCAGGGACGTCTGCGCATTTCGGCCTAACACATCAGATTTCAGCAGCTACTTTATTAGACAGCATTTTACAACATGCAACAGGGGGTCAATTTTTCCTTCTCTAAAAATAGGGCTCTGGAAGTCACCTGAGATATCCCGTAAACTAACTTGTTTTGTCAGATCCATATATGGGATAACACAATAAATTTGGAATTCCTTTCTCCAGCTTACCATATCGCATTGCGACAGGACAATTACAATGAACTTCCTCTGCGTATGTCTTCGAGTCTTTCTCGGCGTTTTAAAGCCACAAATGCTTAGTAAAAACTGACAACAAATCATGAATTGACACAGTAACCGAAAGAATCCGGCTACCCTTCCTCCGATGTCCCTGAAGCAGCACGGTTCAGTGACTCGAGGAAACCCGATGGTCTCTGATGTATCTCACAATGAGCAATGCCGATATGAAAATACCGCTTTACGGCTTAACGAAAATACGGCTTTACGAGCTTAATGATCCTGAAAGCGTCACGGCTGGGGTAGACCCAGCTCATGACGCGAAGGGATAATCTTAGAGCTGTCGAAACCAGGAGTCAGACCGAACTGATTTGCAGCAATGGGCTATGATGGGGAAAAATGAAGGGAGAGAATGTCAGTTAGGGTTGTAGGAATGTAAGAAAGAAAAAAAGACTGTCGGGTGTCCCCGAGGCTGATGTGACGTTAGTGTCGAGGGAAAATCAGTTGGAGATGATTTGGTTTGTCAGTGTAGATCGTGTCTTGCCATGTTGAGTCTTTCGGTACAAAACAAGGCGCCCTGTGTGACCAAGTACTAAGTGTACCAAAAAGGAAAGTATGTGATCTAGCGTTTTCTCCAAGCTTGTTAGAGAAATCTGGCTGTCATTTTCAAATTCAACTTTCTGCAGTGTTGCTGCATCAGTGATAGTAGCGCTCGCACATTGTATTCATATTTATTATAACTTTCATTACCTTTGGGTAGATCTTTGAATTTTTCTGGCATTTAAAGAATGTATCCCTTAGTATGGCTCTACTGTTAACGTCCTTGTATTTATAACATCATTAGCAGGCCTCAACTTTAGAGAAAGCAAAAAATTAGCTAAGCATTCCAGTGACTCGTGTCTGACGTGACGGATGGAGCTATTTGTCATTGATAATGTGTATTATATTAGTAGACATTTACGATGTAGCATTAGCAGAGCAAGATCAAATTATTCTGAGAATTATGCTGACTTCATTTCGGACATTGCCGTCCTTGTTCTACGTATTTTATAGAGAATTCGCAAATTGTGTGTTCTATATTTTCTTTAACGGAAAATATCTATAGGGTTTGGATCTGCAGATGCTGCAAGACAAGAGAACTGACCTGCTCATTGATTCTGATGATCATTTGAAATGGCCAAACATGACCGCCTACACGTCTCCTCCCGGTGCTTAATGACAATAAATATATTCTTTGACTCTTTTGGTCCCGGGGGCTAGCTCAAGTGGCCCAATGGCTAGTAAAGAGAGGAGAAAAACGGCGCATCTTGTGTTCACTGTACTTCTATAAAGGAACGTATGAGCATATGATGTTCCTTAGGACTGAGGGGGTTGCTGGATTAGGTTTTCTGGTGTGCAAGCAATGCTACATGTAAAAGAAAACCGAATTCAGATCCTGCCTTTGGAACGTGAAGCGTTTGACCTTCGTTTGGTTTTCTAGACCGCAACATAAAAGGTGTTTACGCGGTCAACTGTGCCCTTTCTCGTAGCCTTTCCAAACAATTCTGACAAAATTATCTCAAATGAATGAGACTATGACAAGAATATCACTGTTATTTTACACCATATTAAATCATGTTATGTTATCACAATAGACGTCTGTGCACAATGGGCATCCCCATGCGTGTTTGGTCTTCTGGTGCAGCAGCCACTCCAAGGTCCTCCACTGTCTATCCCCATAAGAAGCGGGTTATAGTCTCTCCTGTCTTTACCTCGACAAGACGGCATAGACGTTCTTTCCCAAGCTTAACTTTTCGGTCACGCGGTCGTGTTAGCGTCAGAGATTCGCCGGTATTCCTCCAAGCTAGTCCGCACAGCGTTCTTGATTTCAGCTCTGTCCGTTTTTTTTTCCGTTTTCATTGAGCATTACTTGCCAGCTCTTTCATTACTATTTACTCCTGCGTGTGTAGATCCAAATGACGGAGGATGGCTGCTACTTTCGAATGCGTTCTACACATTCGGAGCGTAGACTCCGTGTAGCGATTTTCTGAAGAATGTTCAGAGTCTGAAACGATGACCGCATGTGTGGCTGCTTGTTTTGCTACCCATGCGAGTGCTCTGGAAGCAGCAGTTACCTCCATAGGCATGTTTTACGTAGTTTTCTGGTAAGCACCGCTATCCTATTTTGTTGTTTTCCGCATTCTTTATGCAGTGTATGCCCATGCCGATCTTGATCCGCGCTTTAAGGACACATCTGTGTAAATGACAACGTCTTCTGGACGTAAATTCTGAACAGTCAGTGCCCTAATCTCGGCATCTACGTAGGCAGGTATCTGACTCCTGCAGTACCACCCCAGCGTTATGACAACCTTAGACAAGTGATGCCTTTCTACAGGTGTATTTGTCCATTCTGCTCCGTGACTGATCTCGTCTAGGTCACTACATGCTTGAAAATATTCAGACATCCAAGAGGAGACTCTTACGAAATGCACCCCTTTTTATAGCATTGATAGCGTTGTGCAATGGGTGGTTGATATCTGCTGATATCCTCATGTCCGCTTCCACCTGTGCCACCTTAATTCTGATGGTCATCGTCGGTAAACCCAGGACACACCGGATGCAGATATACGTGTGCTACTTTTGTGCAGTGAGACTTCTTTTCTATCATTCAACGTTTGTTTTATAATACAGTATAAATGCGTACATAAATACACGAATATAAACATACAGATACCCATTCATTCAAACCTCTTTGCATACACACAAACGTACAAACATACTTACGTACACACATACAGGCTTTAAAAATCCATACATAGATACGCGCACATACGTATTTGAACACAGTCACACAGACAGGGCATATTAGGGATAGTTGTACAGTTCACAGAAGGTCAGCATTATTGACAGCAAACAGGTGACAGTGAAAGCAGTTGATTTTATTGTAAGCATAAAAGATAATATCACGAACATCTGCGAGGAAGGTGAGAAGAAGACCAAGAAAGATATGAATTAATGGTGTAGATGAAACCTGCCAAACTTTGAACAAATCTATCACTCAAGCCACACAGAAACGCATGACAAATACAGAAAACCACGACACTTGATTACAGCCCGGTAACTGTGAGACGACAAAAGAAGAAGGGTAGCACGATAATACTCAACTGTTTCACTATAGAACTTCCCCTGTGGGTTCCGAGGCCCTAATATAGGGAAAACAGTACTCAGCAGTATCAAGGCAATACCCATCAGTATCATATTATTTGTCACTATCATAGACCAAGAAGAAGGAAAACGTCGACAACCTGCATGACCTGAAAACTGAGGAGAACTGACTCGTAAACAGCATTCTCTCCCAAAAGCTGAGGTATTTTAGACATATCAAGTGCCTTGGTCGTCTAAACAGAACGGTGATGGAGAGTGCAATATCTGTGAAACGAGGCAGATGCCGACTACCGGGAAGGTGGATACAGGACATTGAAGATGCACTGGCTATGAAAACACAGAGGGCTGGAGAACTGACTAGAGAAAGATGACATGACTGATCATGACAGTAAACCTCAGTACTGCAACGTTACTCACAAGTATCGAAACATTGCTCATCATAAACAAACAATAAAGACATTCAATATTCGTAGCAGAAAAACTAGAACATGAATGACTGACTGACTTTCTACCCCACCAGGACATTACACAAGCGATAAACACCCGATGACACAAAGTGCCACCATGTGGGTGAGGATCACCGTGGAGAGGTCCCAGAAACCGCGTTCAGCCTTTAGGCCATATTATTGGCCAGGCTATATTGCGGCCCCTGGCAAGAGCCAAAAAAGGGCTTCAAATGACGAAAAATTTCATCCTAATAAGGACGAGAAGATTACATAATTGACAACTTGAAACATGTATTACATCCCCTCGAACCACGTCCCAATGCGGGATTCAGTTTTTCGTTATTTTAATGCCGGTGGCCTAATATAACCTACGGTTGAACGGGGTTTCCGGAACTTGTGCTGCGTGTGATCCTCATCCGAATGATGGCACTTTGTGTCAGCTGGTGTTGGTTGCTCGTTGTACGGTCCTGATGGGGTTGAACAGCACACAGAAGTTTAGGACCACGACATCAGATTTTTGATGGCGGTTTGTCATGTCCTACAAGAGTGTCGCCACACCAGAGCCAAACAGCATTAGAAGCCAGTTGGCAGTTAGAGACACTAGAACCGGTTAACAAAGTAAATAGGGATGGAGAACAAAACGCGACCTCAACAGTACGTAACCATAGAGAGAACATAGCGCCTTTTAGAATATTATTGATATTGTTTGTGTCATTGCTGAAGTAATACTGAAAGACAGTGCAGAAAAAATAGTCAACAGATCAGTGTTCACAGAGCTACATTTTTTGACAATTCAGAAAATAGAGAGATGAACAGGCGCAAACTACCAGATATGTAAAAGTAAGATCTCCAACAACAGTCGGCAGAAATAATCGATAACGATGCTAATAATGTTAATGATGAAAATGGTGATAATGATAACGATGTAATCATGATAATGATTTTACGATAAGGATGTTAATGATGATAAAGATGTTAATGATGTAAGATGAAGCTTAAGGTTAATGATGTTAAGGATGATACTGAGATGATGGTCCATATGATGAAATGATGATATGATGATAGTGTTGTTAATGATAATAATTATGTCAATGACGATAAGGATGTTAATGATGATAAAGATGTTAATGATGCTAAAGATGAAGATTAGGTTAATGATGTTAATGAAGAACATTGATCTAAAGTTTTGCTTAGAGAAGAAATCTGGCAGAGAACGTAGCTATGTAACTACTTATTAATATCAGGGGCGACGACACACAAATACATATGACCACTCCCCACCCCACCCCGGGCTTTTAAAACAATCTTTTAGGAAGTGGGGCTTTAAGCGGCATACCTTGTTTATGTGCTGGCAAAATTATTTCAACGATGATAATAATAATATACTGGTACAATATAAAAGAAATTGAAAAGCAAATGTAGTTTCACTGCATAATTAGCCTCTGAAATCAAAGAATGAAAAGATTGCTACAGCAGAGAGAGGGAAAATCGGAAACATGGGCAGAATACTTCCAGGAGTCACAGTGGTACCTCGACTTTTGAACTTTACTTCGTTCGTGATTGAAGTTCGCATCTGGAAAAGTTCGTATTTCGAAACCTAATTTCCCATTATATCTTACAGGAAGTCAATTAATCCGTTCTCGAACAGGCCCATCAAACATGGCTCATTGCGAAGTATACAAGATAAATGTGAGGAAGTGAAAAAAAAAAAAAAAACAGAAAAACAAAGGGGGCGTGTGCTCGGTGAATCAAGGTTTGTATCTCAAATCTAAGTTCCTATATAGAAGTTAATAAAATAAAATAAAAGGTTCGTATTTTGAAAGGTTCATATGTAGATCGGTTAGCAAGGACACCGTTCCCATAGACGGTAGGTTGCAATAGGAGTCGTGGGTGACCTAAAGAATTCTGTTGACAGATAATAGAAAGGAAAAGGAAGACACGAATACCATAGGCAGAAAAGCAGCAGACTAGCCGCAATAATGTCATTTATCAATGCCGTGTGTGTCAGCAGTAACACAAAGAAGATACAAATACAGGTATATCATATTTTAATCAATATAACAACATACCTAAAATACAATAATATTTTGCAAAACTTTATGAAAGGAATAAACAACAACTTAATGGGAACGTGCATAGTAGTAGGATAAGGGGATGGCGGGGAAGACAGGGTGGGTTGGGGGGGGGGAGGGGAGGGGGGTGTTGCTAAGCAGCCTTACAATTTGTATGTGGAAGGGTAATGAAAGTACATAAACCTCAAGGTCCCGTCACTCTTGCTAATATCTAATCAGTACTGATTCGTGGATCAAAACTAGGAAGTGCCCCAGCAAGGCTTTGCTTTTAGACGTGGGTGGGTGTTTCGACAAAGCTGAATTCATTTTCCAGAGGGTAACTAAGTCACTATATATAGTCTTGTATGTAGTTGTGTGCGTCCGTATTGTTGTATGCTGATAAAGATTTACTAGCCCTAGCATTTATTTCCTCATTCGTGACTGTGTTTTATTTAGAAATTGACTTGTTCCGAGTCTTTTTTCTGTTTATTTTTGAGTATAAGGAGCACGGGGAACGAGTAAAACCATTACGTAAAATAAAATAAAAGCATTCATTAACTGGCGGCTATGCAGAAAAGAATGTCCTTGAAATTATAACAGAAAAAAACAATAACAAAGTTAAATTTCTAAACAAATTGGATATAAACAAAAAAAATAAATATTCAAGAGTGTAAATAAAGAAAACACTTGGCCGTAAGTGACTTCTGATACAAATGTTTTTCTTAGGCACGATTACAAATCCCCCCCCCCCCCCCTTCTCTATCCCCTCTCTCTCTCCCTCTCTCTCTCTCTCTCTCTCTCTCTCTCTCTCTCTCTCTCTCTCTCTCTCTCTCTCTCTCTCTCTCTTGAGCTTCCTTAGTCTCTCTTTCTAAACAGCTTTTCCTTTGTGACGACATGCTCCAGTTTGTTTTTTCCCTTTCTCAGCAGTAAAGCCGTGAAAGGAATCCACGACCCTCAGAGCGCGAGAGGAAAGACTTGACCACGTCGCTATGGAGATCACCCCCTCCCCCCACCCCCCCCCCCCCCCCCCCCCCCCCCCAACCCCCAGTTCCCTTCAATAAGTGTATCAGTAGTAATGTGGTCCTCTTAACCATGCATAGGCGTTTTCTTCTTAAAGTATTTCTTTATACATTTAACATTAAGATGGGCATAGGATATAAGTGACTCCTTCAGTATGAAAGAAAGTACACGAGACGGGAAAACTCGCTAGAGACCGAGTTTCTTTCCTTCAAACCCTGAGGGGTCGACGTTCTGCAAATGATATGCTAAATGATGATGATGATGACGACAGTATTATTATTATTATTATTATTATTATTATTATTATTATTGATATTTTTTTCATTATTATGCTATTAAATTAGGATTGGGACTTTAGAGCCCTCCCCGTAGTTTGTCTATAAAATATGTTTGGCAGTGGTGAGACATGAATTCCCTCACCCCCTTCCCGCCACTGTTTCTATATGTCTGCACTCCTCACTGTGTGTTTGTGTATGTGTGCGTGCGTGCTTGCATGTGTGTGCGTACCTGTGTACGTGAGTGTATGTGTGTGCGCGTGCGTTCTTGTGTGTCTGTTTAGGTGTGTGTGTGTGTGTGTGTAGTGTAGTATGACATCCAAAGTTTACCACATGTGTGTCTACCCCATTTTTACTGACAGACGGTCATCGCTTATTTTCAGTAACAGACTGTCTAA
This sequence comes from Candidula unifasciata, assembly GCA_905116865.2. Lineage (NCBI taxonomy): Eukaryota > Metazoa > Mollusca > Gastropoda > Stylommatophora > Geomitridae > Candidula > Candidula unifasciata. Next base: position 813,844 of record CAJHNH020005445.1, read on the forward strand.
ATGTTATCTCAAGTGGTCCCCATGTGGGATGCAATTTTTCGTTATTTGTAGCCCCACCCTAGCTTTTGCCGGGAGCTCTGAATATAGCCGGGCCATTAATATGGCCTAACGTCTGAAAGGGGTTTTTGGGACCTCTCCACGTGTGATCCTCATCCGCATAGTGGCACTTTGTGTCACCGGGTGTTTATCGCTGTCTATGAGGTCCTGGTGGGGTACAACTTAAGAATAAAATAGAATGTCCACCTCTGTAAGATGTATGTTGACCACTTAGACTATGGCAATATTAATCTACCCTCAATAAATAGACGAGCCGGTCTTCAACCGTAATATGTGTACATTGCCGCAGTTGAACAAGCACAATGCTCCGATTTTAATCTCAGGGAATAAAAGTGACCAGATTAGATTTCCAAAGAGTTCAACTGAGCGACAATATGCTGCTTCCGTTTGTCTACACCTGGCAGTTGTAACAGCTCTTTTTTGTGTGGACAGGTTATGTGGGGATTATGTAAGATACGGCTGTGAGACCTAGACAATTAATGAACAAGCCTAACAATATCTTGAGGCCACAAGGATGTGGTTTTACAGAAGAATTCTTAGAATTCCTTGGACAGCTAAGAAAAGCAATCCAGATGTTTTGAAAGAGGCGAATAATCGAACACAACTTATCACAAACATCAGAAAACATTACTTCCAGGCCTCGATCTTCCCCTTCTGCACTTTACCGGATGTTCTCGGACAGAAACAAGACGATATTGTGATTTGTTACAGGTGTTGTGAGCATTATTGATATTGTCGCTGCAGGAGCAAATTAGATCACTCGACTACCTAACGACCATGGTGACAAGGTTTCGGTTGGTTCATAGGATAGGACTTAGCATTTAAACTCTGGTAGTCGACAGAGGGATACCAGCAGACATTTCAGACACCTTGACTCTTAAGGTATGTATGTTTGTTTCCGCTAGAGACTCCGACAATTCTACCGAGGCCCACGACCTTCAGTTGCGTCCAGAGCCAGCTCAAAGTTCTTTTCAGTCTATAAAATATAGGCCTTGCCCTGTATGTCTAATACGCAGAAAAAGCATGGAAAGGGACCCTTTATTTTACTTACTTTACTATGTTTGCAAGGTGAATAAGACACTAATTAAGATTTATTACTTTTCCCCTAAGAAAGAATTATTAAGCAATAATAAAATTAAAAAAAGATGTTGATAATTTTATTTGATGTTGGGTATGCTTTTATAGGAGACTGTATAGCCCAGTATAAGTTGTCAAAGGAGGAAAAGTATCAGTACAATAGGCATTCCGTATGTTGACTAGCTCTGTAAGTTGACAGATTTGCAAAAGTCCCCAAAAAGGTCAAATTATAGAAGGTTCTGCTCTTGGAAATGTGTAGCGTGCGTGTGCGCGCGTGTGTATGTATGTATGTATGTATGTATGTATGTATGTATGTATGTATGTATGTATGTATGTATGTATGTATGTATGTATGTATGTATGTATGTATGTATGTATGTATGTATGTATGTATGTATGTATGTATGTATGCATGCATGCATGCATGCATGCATGCATGCATGCATGCATGCATGCATGCATGCATGTATGTATGTATGTATGTATGTATGTATGTATGTATGCATGCATGCATGCATGCATGCATGCATGCATGTATGTATGTATGTATGTATGTATGTATGTATGTATGTATGTATGTATGTATGTATGTATGTATGTATGTATGTATTGTATGTATGTATGTATGTATGTATGTATGTATGTATGTATGTATGTATGTATGTATGTATGTATGTATGTATGTATGTATGTATGTATGTATGTATGTATGTGTGTGTGTGTGTATGTGTGTGTGTATGTATGTATGTATGTATGTATGTATGTGTGTGTGTGTGTGTGAGTGTGTGTGTGTGTGTGTGTGTGTGGTGTGTGGGTGGGTGGGTGGGTGGGTGGGTGTGTGTGTGTGTGTGTGTGTGTATGTATGTATGTATGTATGTATGTATGTATATATATATATATATATATATATATATATATATATATATATGTGTGTGTGTGTGTGTGTGTGTGAAGTCTATATCCAGGAAACAGGAGATAGTGGATTGCCATCAACTTTGGAATTCAGCTCATCGTCTTACTGATTGTTAGCCCGATTATTATGAAGTGAAACCAAAAACAAAAATGACTTCAGGAGTCTCTCAGCGTGTTTTTATATTAAAGTAAGAGAGTCGTCGTGGCGGAGTGTCTAGGCGCTCGTCTTTGGATCGGAAAGTCGTAGGTTCGGATCCTGACGGAGCCGGACATTTTTTCAAACATACCTTGGCTCCCAGGTAAACCCAACCTTGAGTGGGTACCAAGTGCAGTCCCGGGAAGTTAATGCGGAGTTTGTGATGTTAACCACATTACCAGCCAAGTGCTTATTGGTCTATAAAAAAGGTCTAGCCCTATATGCCTAATACGCCTGAAGGCGTGGAAATGGGTCCTTTACTTACTTTACCTTTAGGTTAATAATATGAGGCTAAGCAGGTATGTAGGTAACTGGGTAAATAGGACGTTTCTGTGGCTATTGGATAAGTATGTAGATAGTTAGGCGTAGACAGGCATGTAGGTAGGGAGGTAAAGAGACATGGCTATGGAAAAAAAATACAAAACCCATTTCAGGTCAATAAGGCATCGTGCATTTGGTGATAAACACATATTTCATAGACCAGTCGGCACTCAATGGACGATGGGTTCACCATCACGTCGGTCACCTACACTCTCAGGTACATTTTCTGGTGCCCATTTAAGGCCATGTAGTTGTCAGTTATAAACGTGTACAAGAAACGCGGGAGCCGCAGTAGGGTGGTGACTAGATGCTCATCGGCTTGTCAAAGGTTTAGACGCTGACTCGAATCCAAAGCCTTCTTCCCGGTAGGTAAGTATCTTGCCACTGCGCTGCCGCAGTTCTCATAGATATGCACAGACAGGCAGCCGGGCAGGCAGGCAGGCAGGCAGACAGACAGTCAATGAGTTACTAAATATAAAAGAAAACCTGGAAGTATTGCAACACAGAGAATTACATAATTACTGTTGAACGAAGAATAGCGAACGTAGACCAGCAGAATTGATCGTAAAATACAAATTTAGAGTGGAAACTGTAGAATGGTGTGAAACGATAGAGACGCCTAAACAAATGTAACAGGAATCCCTTTAAAAAAGTCAATTTTCTCAAAAGACAAACATGCTATTGTGTTTCTGTTTGTTTTCTGTCTGTCTACATCTGTCATACATTTCTTTTTGCTGTCTTTTGACCTCGCATTCTTGCAAGTTCGCTAAAATGGAAAGCAAGACGTTCTCGCCACTAAGTCAACATTCGAGATTAGGGTAAATAAATATTGACACCATTTTAGCCTCTAACAAAAGACACCACAATTTACATAGATATCATAGAAAGAGGTGTTTTCTTTAGCATTCTTTTGCAAAGAGTCAGGGGTAGACAACTGCCGTTATATTAAAGATACTTCGTGGGGTTAAGCCTGCAATTGTCTGTAAAGTCGTGTTAGGAATTAACGTACATATATTCCCATACTGGTTTTGAGGCAAGTGGTAGCTAGGTTCCTAGTGCTATAGAACCTACGATAGGAATTTGTTTAAGTTGATCTGAGGAGTGTTTTCCTTTTAAATATAACAATTTCTTATCCACGAGTTACAGAATTCCCACTCCTTGATGATATACATTATTCACACAAGTCTTGATGCAATCCGACGGCCAAGAGTATCATAGCCGACCCTATTTGGGATGAAATTT